>JABUQX010089825.1:2500-38622 GCA_015478945.1 Trachelipus rathkii
TAATAATAATACCAGTAATAATAATGGTATAGTTACCAGGACTGCTTATTGATAAAGTGTAAATATGCTGAAGGTTTAGTGTAGATAAGTTTTTTGAAAAGTAAGGTTTATGTTTGTTGGAATTACGGGACGGTACGCCCCTGGTAATACAAAATTATTTTTTTTCTGCATCGTAACCGTAAGTACGTTTATCCTTTTGAGTGTTTGCAACCTTCTCGAAGTCTGTTTCTTGCGTATATACTTCCATAAGGAGTACTCTGACTCCCATTACCCTCCCCTTCTGCATGTCCCTTACAGATTTTCAAATACATGCGGAACATTGCCTTAAAGAAAGTAAATGATAAAATATAAATCTGCTCAGGATGCTAAAGGAAGGGGTTAGAAACATCAAACAATGACCCGCGTAATCTACTTTCTTTCACTCTTTCACAACTTGGGAGTTGACTAAGAGCCTTCGATGATTGAGGAAAAGTTTTAAAGGTGTTCAAGCTGTTGAAAATATCCAGCGGCTTTTTATGTTCATTGCTGTTCACATTCATGTGAAATAAAATATATTAAAATCTTTGTGGCAGAGTGAACACAACTGGGCATTATTTTAGGTCACCAATGGGGGTCAACTATTTTAATAGAGACCATTGGAAAGATTTTCCTAGATACATAATGGACAAAGCTAACGTGAATTTGAGAAGCAAGATGGGTGGAAGAAGGATTACCGATGGGTTGTTTAGGATTTAGAAGTTCTTGAGATGGATCAAGATATTGAACCTTCTTCAAAATACCCTCAAATCTTTTTGAAATTGTAGTAATGAACAAATTTGTTTTAAGTTTTAATTATCATTATTGCTTCAACTTTGTTCACCTTTCTTCCATTATATAATACCTTGCAGTCTCCATAGGTAGAGACAAACTATTCTTAATAATTATTTTTTGAGCAAACATCGATGAAAATTTTTCAACCATTTTGAAAGTTAAAACGGAACTTACCAATCATAGTAAAGTTATTCCATTTAAATATATCAATATTTTACGAATTATCTATATATATATATATATATATATATATATATATATATATATATATATATATATATATATATATATATATATATATATATATATATATATATATATATATATATATATATATAATAATAATAATAATAATATATATTAAAAAAAATTACAGAAATTTATCCATTCCTGTCCTCTCTCTCTCTCTCTCTTCCATCCATTCCATCGTTCAACTAACTTCACTCCAACGCCTCTTCATTCATATAAATATATATATATATATATATATATATATATATATATATATATATATATATATATATATATATATATATATATATATATATATATATATATATATATATAATTTTAATATGGTGAATAGTGGTAAATAATATTAATATATAGTGAAATATATATAACAAACATACTAATAGTAATAACAGTGATTGTGGTGATAATGATAATAATAATACAGTGTAATATTAGTTAATGAAAATTTTTAATATAGTGAATAGTGGTAAATAATATTAATATATTGTGAAATATTGTGTAGGCATAACAATATTAATATTAAAACATAGTGCAGTGATAGTGATAGTAGTGATAATGATAGTAATGATAGTGATAGTATTAATAATAGTAGTGATATTTATATTTGTATATATATATATGTTGTGTATGTGTATATGTATTTAGGTTATGTATATGTATTTATGTATGTATATATATATATTTATATTTTTTAAATATATTTATTTATTTATATAAAAAAGCGCCCGATAGCTCAGTGTTAGAGCACTCGCCCAACAAAGCGAGGGTCCCAGGTTCGCAACTGGTCGGGTGGGAGAATGTGAGCTATTCTCTCCTTGGGCTTGGCTCCGTCCTGCTCGGACGTTAAAGAGTATTACACCTCCTCGCCAATTAAGTATGTGTCGTGAAGTGATAATTGTTTATCTCTGTAAAATATATATATATATATATATATATATATATATATATATATATATATATATATATATACTATATATATATATATATATATATATATATATATATATATATATATATATATATATATATATATATATATATATATATATATGTATATATATATATATATATATATATATATATATATATATATATATATATATATATATATATATATATATATATATATTAGGGATGGGCCGGATATCCGGCAACTATCCGGTATCCGGCCTATCCGGCCAAGTTTTTGACTATCCGGTATCCGGCCGGATATCATTGTTATCCGGCCGGATAACCGGATAATTACTTCCCTAGTAGGTTCTATATC
This sequence comes from Trachelipus rathkii, assembly GCA_015478945.1. Lineage (NCBI taxonomy): Eukaryota > Metazoa > Arthropoda > Malacostraca > Isopoda > Trachelipodidae > Trachelipus > Trachelipus rathkii. The sequence goes on from JABUQX010089825.1 coordinate 4,833, forward strand.
ATATGGGGAAATATATACTATATATATATATATACTCTCTTTCTCTTTATATTATTATTTTTTCTCTCTTTATATATATATATATATTTATATATATATATATATATATATATATATATATATATATATATATATATATATTAAAAAATATACTACTTATAGATATATATATATATATATATATATATATATATATATATATATATATGTATATATAAATATATATATATATATATATATAAATATATATATATATATATATATACAATATATATATATATATATATATATATATATATACTTGTTTAGACTTTCGATGTTGGGTACCAATGTTATATTATTTTATTCATCATTTATGTTTACTGTACAATACATTTTATCTGAAATTTGGTGGCGACACGTTTCATAAATTATATTCATTATAACCTAAGCTTAAGAAAGGTTGTATAGTATAAAAGAAAAAGAATAAATTGTTGATTTCAAACTTTTATTCATGCATTTAAGCCTTTAAGTTTTTGTTAATTATTACTTATTTACAAAAACTTTAATAAAATACCGAATGCAAAAAATACCGATTTTTCGGTGTTGCTGCCAGAGGTACAAAGATGGCCAACGTGTAAAAATTTGTGGACTATAAATTTTGGCATTCCACTGAAACTACAATTTTTTTTGGTAGTCCTCTAACTGCGGAATGATATAGGCATTCCGCTAACTGGGCATTCCACTTAACTGCAATTCTTGTTAACAAATTATGTAATCACCAATTACCCAATTTATTTTAATTATTCCGCAATTGCGGAATTATAGACTTAAATTTCTACGATCTGTTCATATATAATATTTTATTGTTATATATATACTTGAAACAATAACAACTATATATATATATATATATATATATATATATATATATATATATATATATATATATATATATATATATACAGTGTCTCGAGTTATGTTACAACGGTGTATCACCGTACGGGATGTTTAAGTATGAAAATGTGTAGGAATATAAGTTCGATTATTTAATTCATTAAGGAGGATGGGATATGTTACGTTGGTGTCTGCGCACGCGCAATACGAAAACCGCGCACAAACATGCGAATGTCGAATGGGATGATATATTTTTTATGGCTTCTGTGAAATGCACATAAAAAATGAGGTGGGCTCTTCCTCTCGACATTATTTGATACGGTTGTTCGTTTCCACGCAATGTACCCATAAACAACTAGACGTCATCCGTAGACATCATGTGCCTACAAAAGCCGAAACGTGTCAATATGAAATAATTAGGTTAAATTCAATAGGCATATCCAATAGTATTTAAAAATATCGATACAGCTAACAAAGGAATTAAATTAAAATACCTAATGCATACCCTTTTAGATTACATTGATATGTACTATGTAGCCTAATAAATACGGCCATGTGAATGTGTACAACCAACTAACAGCTATCATATGGAGATTATGTCATAACCTACAAATTATGCGTAATAAAGTGTAGTGAAACGTATAACTTCAGAGTGGTTTGTTTAGTCAGAGCCATACATTTGGAACATGCCACGTGACCAGTATACGCAGGACGAAAAGCGTGACATGTTGGAGGTGTACATTATGCAAAACAGGAATGCTCGCAGAGCTGCTGCAGAATATGGACAACGTTATCCACATCGACGACCGCCGAGCCACATGGCATTCCATAGAGTTTACAGACGGTTTCAAGGTACAGGGTCGATAGTTCAACCCCCTCATCACATACGGGAGGGGGGTCGTGTCCGTACATTCGACGTCGAACTGGACGTTCTGTTATACACCCATGAAAATCCAACGTCCTCATTACGGCAGGCTAGTTCGGTCTTGGGAATATCGAAGGAAACCATACGACGGATTCGTGTTGCATACAACATGTATCCATATAGGCCATACATTGTACATGGTTTGCATCGTGGAGACCAAAAAGGGCGGCTGGGATTCCTGGCTGTCATTGATTGCCTTCTAATGGATGTACCGGACTTATTGGAAAATATCTTATGGACCGATGAATCTCGCTTTACCAATAACGGTATGTATAACAGGTGGAACTTCAGACATTGGGCGGAAACAAACCCCCATATAACATTCACTAGCCATCACCAGGTCTCATACTCAGTCAACGTTTGGTGTGGTATACTCAATAGTAGGATTATCGGGCCTTAGTTCTTCGAGGGAAATTTGACAGGACAGCGTTACCTCCATTTCCTGCAGACCGTCCTTGTTGACCTTCTGAGTGATATACCTTTAAGATCACAACGAAGAATATATTACTAACATGATGGGTGCCCAGCACATAATGCAGCTATAGTGACGACCTACCTCGACAGAACCTTTCCGGGAAGATGGATCGGAAGATCTGGTCCATTTCCATGGCCTGCGCGTTCACCCGACTTAACACCACTGGACTACTTTCTGTGGGGGTATCTCAAACATACCGTGTACGCTGGGTTTAATGACCCAGTAACCTCGCCCGATGATCTTCGCCGTCAAATAACCAACGATGTAGGGGAATCAACCCGGCATCACTGTCATTGGCATGCAATGGAACCTGGCGCCAGAGGGCTGAGGCATGTATTCGCCTGGATGGAAGCGTCTTCGAACAACATTTGTAAATACTGTATGTACAAGTTGAAACGACCTGACGTTCTTCTCCCTTCTTGCATGCTGTGGATAAGATTCATAGGTGTAAATTTGTTATGATACTATTAACAACGTTATTACATTACATGTATCGATATTATGAGCTGTCTTGAATACCATTGTTTTCTTCAACCTTTTCACATTCACATTTAAAACTATTGTTGGTAACATTGACGCGTTATGGGTACATTGCGTGGAAACGAAGAACCGTATCAAAAAATGTCGAGAGGAAGAGCCCACCTCATTTTTTATGTGCATTTCACAGAAGCCATAAAAAATATATCATCCCATTCGACATTCGCATGCTTGTGCGCGGTTTTCGTATTGCGCGTGCGCAGACACCAACGTAACATATCCCATCCTCCTTAATGAATTAAATAATCGAACTTATATTCTTACACATTTTCATACTTAAACATCCCGTACGGTGATACACCGCTGTAACATAACTCGTGAGACACCCTGTAATATATATATATATATATATATATATATATATATATATATATATATATATATATATATATATATATATATATATATATATATATATATATATATATATATATATATATATATATATATATATATATATATACCGAAGAAAAGGTATAGCACAGGACTCCACATATTTTCTGAAAAAATTCTAAGTCCAAAATCAATATATCGATATGTATATATAATATTAATTATAATATATAATATATAATAATAATATAATATAATAATATATAATATAATATACATAATATAATAGTAATATATAGACCTATATATACATATTAGATATATTGATTTTGGACTTTGAATTTTTTCAGAAAATATGTGGAGTCCTGTGCTATACCTTTACATATAACAGACTGCGGATATCCGACCGGATATCGGTATCGAACAACTTCCAGCCGGATATCCGGTATCCCGCTATCCGGCTAATTACTATCCCCACATCCCTAATATATATATATATATATATATATATATATATATATATATATATATATATATATATATAATAATAATATATATATATATATATATATATATGTATGTATGTAATATGCATCGATGCATCGATGCATTAATGTATGTAATATGTAATATGTATGAGGAGACGTAGCACTGGTTTGAACGTGCATCCCTCACTGAGCTCAAGTGGTGAGGGCTGTATGAAGAATCTAGCTGTTGTTCTTCAGTATTCAATGATTCTTTAATTTTCGCGCCTATTCCTCACTCCTTCCGGATCATGCAGATTTTTTTATCCACTTGGGTTAAAGAGGTCACAGGTGATTTTTCGTCGAGGATTTATGGGAAGGAGAATTATTTAATAAAAGACACAAACTTTCTTAATAAATGGGGAATTTTCAAGTATAATTTAATTAACATTAACAAAAAAGTAAAAAGAAATTGATATTTAATTTTTGGGAGGCTTCACACCTAAGTTTGTAAAATTACTAGACTATGGCAATTTATTTCAGTTTAAATTTGATGTATGTACCTAAAGTTTGTAAAGTATAATTATGAATGTAGACTCCATGACCCCTTTTTTTTATTTTTAATTAAATACCATAGGTACATGATGCCTGGAATGCACGGCAGACCGCTTGCATACTACCCTTGGTGCCTAAAACTAATAATTTTTCTTTTTCAGGCTAGGCTTAAAAGCGTTCAACATAATGAAACGCCTTAGCTTAAATAAGCTTAGAAATTTTTTATATTTGATTTTTTCCCTCATTGTCGTAAAAATTCCCGCACTTCAAAACTGTGTGCTGGAAAATGTACATGACCCCTCCTTCCTATACAGGAGTGTATATTGGCTTGACCAGTAGGAAAACCTTTTTTTTAAACATATCACACCCATTATAAAGCAATTACACATCATCATAATCTGGGAGCTGCCGACTTCTCTGTAGTTGGTACCTGCATGACTTGCCTTGGTATACACGGTCATCTTCCGTCATTAATTTCTTCAACATTTTCGATCTCCCTTCTAATTTCCACTTTGTTGAACACTACCTTATTACATGTAAACCTTGTCTTTGTTCTTAAATGAGATTCGGGTGTTTGGGTGTTCCCATGGCAAAGTTTATTCTGTACCTTCCCACTGTCTTTACCTACAATTTTAAGCCAAAGGTGGTTGTTATATATATGTAGGCTAACGATATTGTCTATTATTGTGCTTCTTATAATGGAGTCTTGATATTTTTATACTTTTAACGTCTTACGCTCTCTTGCCAATTCTACACAAAATTCATATATTTTGTCTATGTGTCACAATTCTTCAAACTATTATCTTCAGTTTTTTAACTATCTATTTAACTCCAAAATAAAATCTAAATCTCTTTTCCTTTCCTTTCTCGTCTTTATTTTAGGTTACAACAATGTTCAAGCCCAACATTGACTTTCCTCTGATTCTTAGGATACAAATGGTGAACTCGTCTATTATTTTCTCTATTCAGAACAACTTTGATCAGAATGATGATACATGTACCTACCATTTATTTATTTCTGATCGTCTTGGGGATGGACTAAAAAAGTAGGTTTTATTTCTTAGCTTCCAATGCTTCTCCTTACACTGTTAAACTCTTTCTATTTCAGAGTTTTTTTTTTCAATCACCTAATCACTGTATTCTGCTCTATCTCTTTAAGTCTTTCGCAGTAACTGCCCCCGCCTTCGGTAAAGATACATTTTTGGCCTATATATATATATTTAACAAGGCGGGGGCAGTATCACTGGCGAAAGACTTGGATAGACGCAGAATAAGTGATTAGGTGATTGCACCAAGACAACCAGACCTCTGAGTAATAAGATACAATGTTTATGAGTCGCTAATTAGTATATATAGGAGAGCTAATAGGTAAAGCCTATAGAATAAATATAACCTACATTTTCTAGATCCATCCCCCTAAAGACGCTTACATCATCTATAATAAGGTAGGATACATGTATCATATCATTTCTGATTACTAAATGTTGATTTGTAATGGATAAGATACTATAAATGTTATATTTATATAACCTATTATATTGTATCCTATATAGTAATCAAGACTAGATATAGTTAGGATCATCGGTCCATGCTTTCACATTATCCGGGCTATCCTTTATATTAAGTATACCTAAAATTAAAAAGACGAGAAAGAGAAGGAAAAGGATTTAAGATTTTATAATATTGCGAGTATACATATATAACGTATTATATGAACCTATTAACAAAAACTGTCCATATATATGCTATATAATTCAGTTTTCTGAAAATTCTGTTGACAATAAAAAAATATGAATATTTGGGTAGTAATATATTTAGTGGGAACGAAGCGTAGACATTATTTAAAAGGTTTATTAAAAATAACCAAGAAACTTATACCATATTTATATAAGTAATAGCCCAATTAAATAGACTATATAACGTAAGCCTCATGTATACATATTAATACATATATATATAACAACCTATCACTATTTAGAGATTAATTATACTATGTAAGAGACTAACACTATCAGGGCTAGTAAGCTAGATAATACAGCCACTTGTAATAACTCACCTAGAATATTCACTATTAAAGCACTAAATGAAGTAAGTTAATTTATTTATATTACGAACATAGATAGTATATTTCCTAGTGTAATATTATTATAGATAAGGACTGGATTACGATAAAGTTGAAGAAATAATTATCAGAGAAGATGAGTATATAGTATATTATAAAGGAGTTAATCAGGTAATCCATAATCAGTGAGAGAGTTCGGCACTACTCTACTCCATATATAATATTTTAAGTAATGTTTAGTGTAATTGCTTTATAATGGGTGTGAATATGTTTTTCTAATCGTCATAATACATACGCTTTTTCGACTATCGATCACTAATCTTGTGCCGGTCTCAAAATTGATTCTCTAAATATAATACTTCAGACTTACATATAGATATAATTGCTATTAAGGAGGAAGTGTGGTTAAGCAGTTTTGAATATACACAGTACTTCTCCTCAGCACTATGCGCGACATACATCTCAAAGTATGTATGTAATGAGTTTCAATTGAAATACGAGAAGACTTTGAGTTCATTAATATCAGCATGTGAGCTATTTCGGAGGAGAAAGATTTAACAATAAAATTAAATATAGAATCCAACTATAATGACCTCCATCAAACCAACACGACTATATCTTAAATTTTATATAACGTATGAGGTCGTACTTAGTCTTGATTATGAGTTATATATTACGCTTTTATAACGGCCTAGCCTGTAACAAAGAAATTATATTAATTTATATGACTCGCCTATAGATTGTTACGATAAGACGTTAGCTAGTATAAGTTAGCAGCTATGCAGATCTGCTACGGGAGTAGCGCAATATTCTCATAAGTGATCATCATGTTACTATAACCACTTACTGATAGTATTTGTATTTAAATTAAATTCAAAATAAAATATATATCGATTATCATTATCATTATATTATAATATCATTTAATAATATAACTAAATGTTATATTTAACATCAATTATATAAATATATAAAAATAATACTTGAGATATAAATCCCACTATAAGTTACTATGTAATATTTTTATACTAAAATAATATCATTATATAGTAGTATTAGATAAAGCTCCATAATAAAATTCTTCAATATAACTTTTCCTTATTAATAACTTCACCTTCCACCTACTTTATAGTTCTAAATCACGCTTAAATCTTAACTATCCATTCGCTAACACACATTCACCTACTCATATTTATTCAGAATCAAAAGTTTCATTTAAATTTTTAGATAAATATATTAAATAAATCAGTTTTGGGCTCGTCATCTTTTTTCCCTAATAGAGTGTAGGTCTGCGTTTTAAGAGTAGATTTCTCACTATTGCAACTTAATTTAACTTATTTTTGTGTGGGTGAGAGAATATTCTAACTAGCATGATTTAACGACGATGATGAATAGGACAGTAGATAAGGAATAAGGCGCGCATAAATTATTTAAAAATTTTTTACAGTATCTGCTTGATCTTAGGGAAAAATTATGCTATTTGGCATTCATCACGCTAATTAAAAAGAAAACAACCACAATGATGATATAGTATAATAATATTGCAATTCAATTTAGAAATCACTCGCTGCCTCTCTGATCTTTAGGAGTAATTTCTTTCACCCGGGCCGGACGAATGACGTCATTGTTTATGTCAACCTTGATGACGGAGCGGGTAGTCTATCCTACAATTATTATAAATACGATAGAAATCGATAGATATACTATGCAACATACGTTCGTGTTCTCTTCCCGTAAATTAATGTACAAAATATGTGACTTGCTGGTAGTTTTGTTTCAAATTTTGTTATCGAATGGGTCATGATTGTTTCTGATCTTGAATATTAATTTTTATATACTTATTTAAGTGGTATTTAGCATTCTATACATAAAAATTAGTGAATAGATGCACTAATGGGTAAGTGTCAGATTTTTTAATTAAGAAAAACGCTTTAAAACTCTATCCTATAAAACGAACAGCTCTTTTTTAAAAAAAAATGATAAGATTAAAAAAATTATTCTTGGTGAAGCTACTTAAAGTATAAAAAAGGTATAATAAATGTTAATAAGCTTATTTTCATACATGAATAAAACTTGACTGGGATATTCATAATTATTAAAATATGTTTTCGATGTTTTCGTTATATATATATATTAGTAGCTATAATAGTATGATAGATGTATATTATATATATATATATAGATATATATTAATCTATATTATATATTATAGTTATATATATCTATATGTATTATATATATTATATTATACTTGGGCTACCCCAAGTGTATTCTTCAGGTACGTCATCTGATATATTTATATTATTAATATATATATTAATTAATATATATATATTAAATTATAATTATTTATATATCATAATTATACATTATATTATATATATATATTACTAATTATATATATATATATTAATATATATATGTATATATTAATAAATTATATACTATATATATATTATATATATATATACTATAGTATTATATATATATATATATATATATATTATATATATATTATCACCAGGTCTGCTTGAATTATGATGTTTTGATAATGTATAGTGATTATAGGGGAAATTTTGACGCCGATTACAGAAATTTTTTCGTTTTTTCCATATTGCGATTAGTTTTTCTGTAGTTTTTATTCTTTTTCTATATTATACGAACAAGTTATTTTGAAGTTTTAGCATTACTTATGTTTCTTAATAAACCACATTCAGGACTTCTCGTCACTTTTAACACCAACTTACTGACGTAGAGGGATATTAACTTTCCCGTTGGCATAAGGTTAAACATTTTATTTCATTTGAGCTTCCTTTCACACCCACAAAACACATTTTCTCTGGAACACAATTTTACATTTTAAGTCATTTGTACAGCTATTTACCTAGCTGACGGAGGTAGCTATCTCTTATATTTTTCCATGTACTGTTTTCATAATATATTTTCATATAATATATTATATAATATATATAGTATTATATGTTATATTATATATATATAATACTATATATATATATATTATACCTAATATAATATATAATATATATTATATATATATATATATTTTATATATATATATTATGATTTTGTTATTTTTTATTTTTTTATTGCTTTTAATTATTAGAAATATTAGAAATATTTTAATAGTGTTTCTTGGAAATTTTATTTGTGATTATTTTTATTTTTCTAAGTCAATAATAATTTTGAGAAATTAACTAACCCCTTAACTCATAACAGCCGTAATGTAATTATTTCTCATCATGTCTATTATCTATTATTATTATCTATTATTATCTATTATTATTATTATTATTATTTTATTATTATTATTATATTATTATTATTGATTATTATATTATTATTAATTATTGTTATTATTATTATTATTATTTATTATTATATTATTATATTAATTATTATTTTATTATTATTATTATTATTATTATTATTATTATTATTATTATTATTATTATTATTATTATTATTATTATTATTATTATTATTATTATTATTTTTTATTATTACAGGTTTGGAATTTCGTATTGATAGTATATGTTATTTTTTAGCTAGTAGTATTAATTTAATTTATTGAAATTGCAATATATCATAATTTCCTTGTTGTTTATTACGTATCGTTATTGTCGTCATTGATAGTATTGTTATTTTTAGCTAGTAGTATTAATTTAATTTATTGAAATTCAATATACAATCTTCTACTAAGTAGGGCAAATTTAGAATTCATTACCATAGGATACCCCGTAAGAGTTCACTATAAATTGTATAATTTTTTTTATTATTACTGATATTACTATCATTTCTTTTAATAATATTTTCTTTGAAAATGTTATTCTAAATTGGAGCCACGTCTCTCTCTCTTTCTTCTCGTTCTCTCTCTCTCTCTCTCTCTTTCTCTCTCTCTCTCTCTCTCTCTCTCTCTCTCTTCTCCTCTCTCTCTCTCTCTTTCTCTCGCCTCTCTCTCTCTATTTTCCAAAAGAAAAAAATATATGAACCTGCACTAAGACACCATATATATAATATATATATATCTATATATTTATAATAGTATATATATTATATATATATATATATATATATATATATTATATATATATATATATATATATATATCATGTGCGTGTGCGTGTTGCGTGTGCGTGTGCGTGTGCGGTGCGTGTGCGGTGCGTGTGCGTGTGCGGTGCGTGTGGTGTGGTGTGCGTGAGCTTTATGCATATGATGCAGAAGAGGAGTATGTATAGATGTGTATGCGTATGCATTTTTATAATATAATCTTACGTGGGAGCATGATTTTGTATAATTTTTTTTTTTTGTTTTTTTTTTTTCTAATTATCCTTTAGTTTCTATCCTTGGAGTTGATTGAAGAAAATAAATTTAATAAAGAACTTCAGAAACTCATTTTTCCTTTACCTTGAATTACATCAAGAATGACGTATATATATATATATATATATATATATATATATATATATATATATATATATATATATATATATATATATATATATATATATATTATAATATATATATATATATTATATATAATATATATATATATATATATATATATATGTATATATATATATATATATATATATATTTATAAGCCTAGTACCATAATATAACCATTAAATAATTAATTGTAATAAAAATCTGCAAATAAGAAAAATCTTTCTAATACACCAGAAACAAAAGCTGATCGAGTCACTGAGACAATGTGCGAGAGAAAAATCATTAGTAAAGACCTTTTCGTATTTGTCATTTGTGCTAACAAAAGGTTGAAATGCCTGAATTTAATGTGACTCACTGAATTTCTGATCATCACTAGTCTGCGACATTTTTTATAACATATATTTAAGTGATTTTATATCAATTTTTCACGCTGAATTCAAATCTGCAATCCATTTTTGCACATCACGTAGTTTTTTCCCTACAGCATATTTTATGTTAAGGTATTTTTTACTTTTTTAATACTGATTTTTGTTCCAACCCTGTAATAACTATATTTTTTCAGGAAAATATTTTACATAACTATATATTTTATTAAAAGGTAAACAGAGGACTGCGTTAAAATATTATTATAGGTATTTATTAGTTCAATAACTATTATTAATAACTATTATTAAGATTATTATAGCTATTTATTAGTTTTAAAAAATTTATGAATAGAAGATGCAATAATAACCGAAATAGATTTTGCTATATATGTGACAAAGTTGTTTTGGCAGGCAACAATACAGCATTACACCATTTGTATGGCCTGCTATCATGCCTATTTTGGCCTTACGTTGGGCGATCAAGATAAAGACATTGCTCCTCATACATCCTGCCGAACATGTGTTGAATACTTAAGGCGATGAAGCAAGGAAATCTTGAAAGCATTACCTTTTGGTATACCTATGGTGTGGAAGGAAGGAAAGGTTCATGAACAGAGTGCTACTTTTGCATGACAAACTTACAAGCTAAGTAAATTGGGGAAATGCTATTTAACTTTCAAGCACACACACACACATGCACAATTTATGAGCATTCATGCCTCTCCGAATTCAATAAATGTGTATCTGTTGTTTCAGGGGTAAAAACAAAACAAAACAAGCATGCTGTTAAATACCCAGATGTGCCCTCTGCTATAGAACCAATCCTCCACATACTAGGTATTCCAGTTCCAGACGTACCTCAAAGCTTGATCTGGATAAAGTTAGTGATGATGAGCTAAGCAAAGAAAACAACTCCGTAGCATTCATTCTACCTTCATCTGGTTTCAATGAGCCAAGTCAGTAACACAAGCACAGCTTAATGATCGCACAAGAAATTTAGAACTATCAAAAGAGTCGTCCCAGCTTCTTTGCTCTCGCCTTAGAAAGAGCAATTTATTGGCACCAGTAGCAACATTTTGCTGGTATAGAAATAGGGATCAAGAATTCAGGCAGCTCTTTTCTCTTCATAAAAATTCATCTTTGGTATATTGCTCGAAGATTAAGGGTCTGATCGAAGCTCTAGAAGTTGCATATAAAACATCTGAATGGAGACTATTTATATGGTTATCAAGTAGAAGTCTCAAAGCTGTATTCTTCTTTTTTTTTTTTGTTTTCTTGGTTGATAATTTTCTTGGTTCTGTTCCAGTTGGCTATTCTATCCAACTGATTGAAATTTATGATAATATGAAAGCTCTTCTTGATGTCCTCAAATACAACGATCATCACTAGAGAGTCTATTGTTATCCCAGGGTACATTACAGTAAGCTTAATTTTTCTTGACACAAAATTATTAGAGATTAAATTGTTACGAATTAATGAAATGCAATGGTACAAAAACTCAAGATAGACAAATTCCCTTAGCTTCTTTAATTTTCATAGGTTATCTCTGTGGTATTAGGAATGTAAGGAGGTTAAACCAAGTATCCCTGCTTTATTTGTTTGTGGGATAGTCGGGCAGACGACAAAACATTATGAACAATGTGAATGGCCAGCTCGAAAATCTTTTACAGCTGGATTTCAAAATGTCATTGCTAAAAAAAAATTATACTCCCACCACTGCATATAAAGCTAAGTTTGATTAAAAATCTTGCTAAGGCATTGAATAAACAGAAACAAGCTATTCTTTGTAAAAATAAAATTTCAACACACAAGTGAATCAAAGTTGAATGCAAGTTATTTTGATGGTCCTCAGATTAGAAGTTTAATGAAAGATCATGCATGAGTCTGAAAAGACCATGAACGAAGTAGAAAAGAAAGCTTGGAATGATTTGAAATTAATATCTAGCAACTTTTTGGGAAATCAACCAAGTCCCGAATATAAAGCCGTCTTTAATAATCTGTTGAAAAGCTTTAAGAACCTGGTTAGTTCGTATGCCCATAAAACTGCACTTTTTGGGCTCTCACTTGGATATTTTCCATAAAATTATGGGGATTATAGTTAGGAACAAGGGGAAAGGTTTCACAAGGATGTCCGAGCAATGGGAGAAAGTATCAAGGTCGCTGGGACATTAACATGATGGCCGACTACTGCTGGTGTTTGAAAAGGGATTAACCAGAAACGACTCATAAGAGAAAAAAAAGCAATTAGGTCATCTCTTTTTCTTAATTAGTAGTCCAATATGTGGTATGACTTAACTAATCATAAATGAAAAGTTAAAATATTTGTAGGTATAGCTCTTCATATAATAATTAACGATCATGGTTTAAGTGTCACACATTTTTGAGAGAAATAATATTACTTAAAATTTTCCAGAATTTTCAAAAAAAAAAAAAGAAAAAAACAATTTTTTTATTTCTTTATAGTAAAAGGTTCAACAGCAATTCCACTAGAATTCCAGTTTCATCTTGAAGAGTAATTAGCAGTTGCAACACCTTGCACCAATCTGTTTATTCATGATATACGCAAAAAGGGACTAAGGAAAAGAACAGATTATGAGAAATACAAATTTCTTACTTACCAAAAACATTTTTCCTGATAGAGAAAAATTAATATCATTTTTGTGATAAGCGGGGTCGATTTCTTTGGAATTCGTTAAAAAGTATCAGACATCACAAAATATTTTTTTCAGACCGAGACCAGTGTTATCGATGATTCAAAAAGAGAAATCCAAACTGACTGGAAGTTTGTGACTCGACGAAATATAATCTGCGTTCCAATTCTGCCTGTGTTTCATGAATATTGGGATTGCTGTCAATAAAAAGTCTACTTAGTCTCACAAGGTGACTCTAATTTGCCCTATATTCGTACAACAGGATAATGATCAAAGTTAACTGTGAGTGATTTATTTTATTGATATATACGGAATTATCAGTGTTTTTATAGATACTATTTGTCCTTGGGGTGAGAGCTACTGGCCTATAAGTAGATTGTAATCTGATACTATATAATATATATAATTCAGGTTATATATATAGTATATATATATATATATATATATATATATATATATATATATATATATATATATATATAATATAAAATATATATATATATATATATATATATATATATATATATATAAAATTCGCCGGATATATATAATTTTGGATATATAGTTTTTTTGAGAAAAGTGATTTATACATATAATTTTTTTTCTATTAAATTATTAAATTTTTTTCCCAGTGCTGTCAATTGATTGAGTCTGTGTCTTTATCTATTCAGATAATGATGTTAAAGTATCGTAATAGGATTAAAGTTATATGAACAGAAAGTTGTCAATTTATTATAGAGCCTGCTTTGACAATATGCTCAGTTAGGATGTATTTGATGAAAGATCTCTGTTAGGTGTATACTAGAATTCAATTGATGAATCTAAATACTATAGTCTCTGAGATATGGGGTCTCTACTAGGTTGAGTTCGTGCAATAAAAAGGTCAATTCTGTCTGTTATCCAATTATTTAATCTTGTCTAGAGTATGCATTACATTCACATAAATGGTTTATGTATATATCTAATTGTTAATTATGGTACTTTAAAGAGACTAACTAGGACTAAAGTCTGCCATATGGATGCATGTAAGTTAAATTGCACTCCATTAGGAGAAATCACGTTTTTTTAGATGGTTCAATGGATTATATAGACGAGTAAATCGTCACTAAAGGAGAATTCCAGATGTGTTCATTAGAACTCGAACTATAAGACCTATCATTGATGCTGGCCTCGAGTCACAACGGATTTTGTGATCGTAGATCTCTAGACAGGAATAGTCATGAGTAAGACACCACTATAGAAGCTAGTGTTTCATATATAATATACGCATCAGCGACATTTGGTTTTCAATTCGATGATTTGCCATCTTGTTTGTAGCTAAGACTAGAGTGATTCATGTCTCGGTTGACATATGGTGACACCATGGTGGGCTTATGTTAACGTTCTAATTTATATTATATTTACTAATTTGCAGAAGTATTCTGAACTCAAAAGCGAGAGAATATGTAGATGTCATTCATTCTAATCCAGATATTTGCCCACCTTTAATATATTGAAAAGAATGGGAGTATCACCACTAATGTAGATACTAGAAAACTGAGAGGTAAGTAAATATGGCTGACATGTATACTGAGTTTCTAGATAATATGTATATAGTCTAACTAGCACTAGAAAGCACTATAAGAACTAGGCACAAAATGCTAACTACAAAAGTACTCATTACACATTAACTCAATAATACTCCAAAAATTATAAAGAGATATGAATATAAAGAATCTGCAAATATATATGTTATTGGGAGATAAGTAAAAAAAAAGAAAAAAAACATGCACATCTCTATATAGCATATAATCGAGACTTGACAGTTGCATTCTCTGAGGCACCAAAGTCTCTTTTGGCAGAGAGTAAACTCGTGTACGCACATAGTACAAGAGCCAATAATTTAAAAATCGGCTTTAAAAATAATTTCTTCAAAGATCCAAGAGCTGAATAAAGTAAAGATAAAAAAGGATGTCACTGCAGAACATCATATCTACTTGAAGGTTGTCCAAAGTGTTTTCGTCGATAACAGTTTTTTTTTTTTTTTTTTTTTTTGTAAAGAATAGTGTATACAAGAAAAATTCTTGATAGAAAACTTCACAGCTATTACAGTGAGTATATTATATTTTAGCTGTTAATTCTATTTTCTTTTTTCCTATTTTATTAAAGAAGATAAATTATAGTATAAATGTTCAGTCTTATATATATATAGCAAAAAATGCAACACAGACATATTAGGAAAAATTCAATGATCGAGAATAAAATGTTTGGAAGAAGGTGGATAAAAAAATTTTAAGTAGTAATATACGTGTTAGAGAGTATGACAGTAGCTATACCTGATCATTGATAGTTGATTGATTCAATTACGACGTATGCAATAATTCTACTTCCTGAATGATATGAATTTATATAATAATATAACAAATAAGTCTTTAGATCAGTATATATATAATTATATATAACTAGAATACTAGTAAAATAGATAATTGGATGAATATAAATAAATATATCCTATATATATTTATCATATTACTATTGGATTAAAAAATCAAACTACTAAGTAATCAATACTTAAATATTAATATATGATGGAAATATTTTTAGTTAAGAAAATTATTATAATATTTATATAATTTTAAAATAGGAAATTATAAAATACTGACTTCATCAGTATATTAATATAATAATATAATATATTAATATATTAATATTATAATATATGATATATCACTAGAAATACATATAATATTTATTTGTTTAATCTAGCATGTAAGCACCAATTCTACTATCCTGTGTTTTATAAATTATTTATATATTAATAATATATACATATTATTATATATAGTATATCTATATATAATATATTATACTATTTATATATATATTAATATATATATATATATAATATATATATATATTACTATACTATATATATAATATTTATATAATATATATTATATATATATATAGTTTATATATACTATTATATATATAATATAATATGCCAAATAAAATATTATACAAGTGAGCATAAATATTTGGTGCAGGTGGAGGTGTGAGTGTTGTGGAAAGAGTGACATAGATAAGTCAACTTCACTAAGTTGAATTAATAGAGAACTACCACCTAACATAAGGTAAGTTATAATTCTCAATTAACATAACTTAAAATAAAGGAACTCTAGAAGTAAAATTAAGTCCTTAATATAATAAAATTATTATCATTATAATTTAAATCTTCGTAATAATAATAATATAATTATTATGGAGATGGGAGTGGAGGGACGACCTGCTCAAACTCAACGTATTCTAAGAATAACTATTAAGTAATGTAGGTTATATTTTTTATATTATTATTTATAGTGTGATACACTATATATTAATAATCTACATATCAAGTATTAGTAATGATTAATACTATCCTATATATAATCTCTTACTCTGTTAGTACTATATATAATATCATATATATGATCATTATCATTAATATATATTATACGATATATATTTAATAAATAATGTTCAGTATATTGTTAGTACATAAGAATACCAACAGTACATACTTAGAGTTATAATATATATATAGAACTCATAGATACCGCAACTAAATTATAATAGCTAGCATTGCTACACAAATTGCACAGCAACTTTGCAATATTATGTAGCACGAGGTGGAGAAGGTGAATTGATTTGACTGTCGGACATCGTTCGACGAACTCGCCTTACTCGTGAGATATATACAGATGAAACCACACAAGGAAATTTAAATTGAGCGTCTCAGAGATCAGCGTGAATAGAAATCAAGGAAGTGTGAAAATATCCAAAAAGCGAATACTCAATACTTAAAAGCTCAGAAAATAAACCATCATGTAGTACTACGTTCCTAACTGCATACCTTATGTTAGAGTTAAAATTCTAGAGTTGAGGACTGAGAGATTTAATGGAGGTAGAGGAAGCTAATAATAATTCCAACCAGATAGAATTTTACAGCGTTATACCTATAATACAACTATACTTAGTCTGTCTTATGTACTTATAAGACGTATCGACTATAGTCGTGTATGTACACGGATTCTGATCTATGTATTTTGTTAGCATAAATAATCTTTATAGAGATCCAACAGTACACGAGTATTAAGTCAATTTAAGTATTTTTATTTATTTCTTTACCTAGTTGAGGTGATACGTAACACATCTAAGATGTACGTAATGTCAGTTCTAGCAGCAATTGATGTATCATATATCAGAATATACATATTTGATAATTTAATCAAGTACTTCTAGCTCTCTACGTTTGAAGATTATACTATTTAATTTATGTTGTTGATAGTAAATCCCGTATTAGTAATATGTCACAGCAGTAGATCGCAACAGAAGATACATCAAGCATCACACTCCTATGTAGTCTTCATGAAACATATGTAGTATAATAGTAAGATTGGGTTGTTAATCTAAATAAAATTAAACATTTTAAGATGGAATTGGATGTAAAATGAATCACTTAAATTATTCACAAAATGTAATATATACATAACTCAGTTTATAGTGTAAATCTCGATGTTAACTTCACTCCAGTAAGCGTTTAGTATTTTAGTATATATATAAATTCTTATGTATATTATATATAAATTTAATATATTTGAGATAATGGTTACTTCATCCGGATGTCCTACATCTACAGTGAATATTTTTGATTATTTATTTTTATTAAATCATGTTGGATGTACTTACCTAGATATACGTTCTATCAAGTGAACTCGCTGATTTAGGAGATCAGCATACATAATTCCAACTATATAAATTTGTTTCGATTAGTCAATCATTTGATACGATTTATTGCACATAGTTATCAATATTTTGTAGAGTGGCCAGCAGTAACCTAAATAACGATTCTGTTCTCTCTTAAAAACATATGGAGCTCTAAGACATTATTGATTTATCATACAAGGAAATGTATTGTAGTTATTATATATATATATTATTATTCTATATGGTATATGTTTGTCGAAGCGTTATATATTAAATATAATATTATATATGTTGTTATACAACATATAAAGATTATTATTTTATAATTAACATTTTATCATATACTACATACAAATTAATATAATATATTAAATTTACTTCTATATATAATATTCTATTGAAAAATATACTTATCATATAAATAAATATTATCACTAATATCATTAACTAAATCTTTCATCGTAGTTACTCAAATACAGGAATATAATATATTTATGAATTATTATATGATAAAAGTCGATTGATATATTCGATAATAATGCTATGACATACAAAGGACAAAGCAGTGCGATTGAAGTTTTTAAATGACAAATTTACATAATTATTATCTACATACCCCAATATTGCCTCCGGTCTTTGCCCATTAGAGGAGATATAAATAAAAAAGTGATGTGGAAGCATAAGAATTAAATGACACAAACATACAAATAAATTATATTAATTTTTAACAATTAATTATAGTATTTTAAACATATAGTGTATTTAAATACATAAAGCAAGCTTATTATAAAATAGGTAATAAAAAACCTGAAATCAATCCTAGCAAAGAGGTATTGACCTAGTGACATAGAGATCACTGGACATAAATATAACTCTTATGTCCTTATTATTAAATATATGGAGTATAATAACTTGTTTATGTTACTAAATTGCGGTATAAGAAGGTAGAATAGTCAAAAATTTACCTGATAAGAATTATTATATAGTAAGTACAGGAGATAAATGTTATAATAATTATAGTAATATTATATGAGAATTTTAATAATTATTAGTATAATTTTCATATTATTATTACTTTATATTATATTTTAGATAATAGTATTTGTAACATTAGACTTGGGTGCACAATGGGGTTGCCAGATAAGAAGTATCAATTTTTGACTGAGAGAATATTTTATGTATATAATCGTGGATATCTCAAGTATTTTAATGAGCAATTTGGAAACCTACTTCCCCATACACAGATGGAAATAGTTTATAAAGTATTATATAAGATACAAGAGTCAACTAAGGAAGAGTGGTGTAGTTTTGAGTGCACAGGGGTGAAGATAGACTGTCAAACGAGATATATTTTTGCTTCCATAAAATTACGTTTAGCTATCGTTTATATCTTATGTTGACGAAAAAGGTCTCCGCAACAATCAGGGTACCAACTCCCAGAGTTAGAAACAAAGACACAGAACAAGCAGATAAAGTACCGCAACATCAGCTGAAAGAGGAAAATTAGAGTCCATGGACACACCCTTATTCGAGTCATGAGCGGTTACATAACCCTTGAGTCCCTGATCTTAATGGTAACAAAACTTGTGTTGCTACTTCTCGGCACGGTTAGAAGAAGCTAATAATCCGTTATAGGTCTCAGAGAGAAACACTAATAATAATGATGTATATAATATATTTGTCGAATAGAGAATTATTATTATTCTATATATCTTGTATATATATGTAATTATATAAATTATAAGCCTCACGATTCTTGAGTTCATTGAACCTTCCAATAAATTCAAGAGCACTTCATATATAGAGAGACTTATTAATTGAGGAGATACTTTACCATCAATATTGGAAGTCAATTTGAGATGATTTTTTCTACTCACTTGTAAATATAGATGTTATTATGAAGATATATATGAAATTGAATAAGTCTAGAAACGATTAATTTTATAATATTTATTATTTTTTTGATAAGATTCATCATAGATATGGGATTGAGGTATTGTAGATTTTTTAATGAGTATTTATTTGTCTGTGTACTGTTAGTACTCTTTATAATTTTTTATTTATTGAGTCCTTTCATAAAGAGGTAATATCTGTCATTCTGAGGTGATAATATTCCCAAAATAATTTTTCAGATCAGCTATTTGTCCAAGTGGAAGAAAATATACATAAGTAGCTCATTCCTAATGGTTATTGATCAAACCTTTTATCTTTTATGACTATTCATTTATATTTGTATATTTATACAAATTCTTAAATATGAATATATATATATGATCTTCATAGATAAATAGGTATCAAGAACTCTAATAGTGAATTGAATTAGGAGTTGAAACTTGAGATTAATTAAGTAATTTTATTTCATTTAATTTTAAGCTAGTCTGTTTTTAGATTACATTTTATATTTAGAGGATATCTGAGAAATTTTTTGATAAACGGAAGATTGTAATATTTAATATAAGATTGCAACACTTCCTAGAGTACCTCCAATATTGGAATTCACACTTCATATCTTGTCACTTATACACTCAAATTCATCTCATATACCATTATAATAAAATAATCAACTCAGATATAGAGTAAGAGAAGCCTACTTATAATGTTCACATATGAATTTTATATATTATAATATGATTATTTTTGATTTTATTCTTCATAAGAATTATATTATATTTATATTAATTATATATTATTATTTAAATAGTAGATGTATATATAGATTAATGTATTATTTATTAATTATAATCATTATTATTAATTCATTATTATTATATTATTATTACTTATTATTATTATCATTATTAAAAAAAATTACTATTCTTGTTGATTTTCATATAGTTTATTAAATAAATTTAAATTATCTTCTTATTATTAATTTATAATTATCTTTAATATTAATTATATAATAACTTATCTGATTAATATTTGTTAAGTAAATAATAATGGAAAAAATTTTTATAATCTAGTAAAATTAATGATATGTATATGTAAATAAATATATATGATTATTTTATTATTACTCTATAAATATTTTATTGAGAATTTATATTTAATTATTCAGTAATTGAGATCTATGTGATTTATTATTAATCTTCATAGTCGAAGCTCTCGAGAGAGAAGAGTTAGTGATGCAGCCCTCAACTAACATTATCGCGAACAGCTTATCATCATCATCGGATATCTTCTCAATCTAAGAGTCAGTATAGTATGAAGCATCACATAAATAAAGGCGAAGCATATAGTTCCACAGTATTAAATAATACTGTGAATAATACTGAGCCGTTATATTGTTCTTCTAGAACATATAATATATTATAATATATCACTTGTTTGTGAGTGAATAGCACCTCATAATATTAATCTAATATATGCTCTATCTCTTGTCATTAAATATTCCAGAATTTTCCTTTTAATGCGATATTTCCTAGAATGAGCAAACTGTCTCACACTATATAATAAACACTATATTAATATTACTAAGCCCCATATTATATAGCTAGTTTAAGTCAATAGACCATTCCATAACTTTGGAAAGGCATAAAAAAAGATTTAAGCGATGTTAAGAAACGTTCATTCGCTGAATAATGTTCGTGTTGTGTCAATCTCCTAGACATTACAAGTGGATTAGTTTTACTGACGCATTTTATTATAAATCGCTCACCCTTCGACAATTCTCTGAGTAGTGGCTAAGCCCTGAAGCAATCTCAAAGGAGCATGTTATATATAAAACATATCTTACACCACTAGAGAGTAAGTGAAGCTAGAGAGCAAACATATGGTTTCGGACTCCTTTGTCAAAAAGATATATACGTGTCAACTTATCTCAAGATATTGCGTAGTGCGAGGGCTATTAAGTGTTTTCTGGTAATCCAATATATTATTACTTGGTTGGTTATTCGATGAAACCATTAATCAATCGTCCATCACTAATATATATTAACACAGAATAGAGTATGAACATTTGTGTTAGATTAGTGTATTATGGAATTATAATACTGTGAGACTCTAAGACATGAGAGCTCACTTAGCTTGCGCAATATGTTGTTAACTGTCACTCAGCCCCACTGGTTCGTCAGCGTACATCATGAGACGGATGAATGACCTATTAGGAATGCGAGAATTGAGAGAATAGCAACAGAGGTGCAGCGAACTGCAAAGAGAAGATACAACGTAAGCAGTAGCACACGTGTTTCCTTTGATAAGGTGCAGCTCAAATCTACAAAATACGAATAGATATGAGCTGCTTATTTCACATCCTCTTTTGATATCAGCTTTGACGAGCACACCCAGAGAGCTACACGGCGCAAACTACCCGTGTTGGAATCAGGCCGAAGTTCCGGCCCTGTAGCTGAATGGTTACCAACACCAAGGCTCAGAGAAGTGGATCCTGGTGTGCGAGAGAAGAATGCGCACAGCTGTTTCTTTCCATATATTGGTCAATTTTGGGTCAAAGTAATTGTTCCTTAATACATATAACCAATAGGTGTGTATGGGAGAAAAATAACAACACCTCACTCTATTACAATTAACATACGAGAGTGAGATGGAGGTGGCAGGAGCGATGAAGTAAATATTATAAAGTGATTTCCTCCCTATTTAGTATGGTATAAAGTGATTACTGAGCTAGACAGGGGACGATCACTTGGTAGGGAGCTGCTGTATCGTTGATTAGGGTTTTTGGTCTAACTGACTTCACTCACCCACTGTCGTCAGCGTTTTGAGCGAGGTGCTATGCTGTACCAAGACGGGTATCAATGGACACCTCATGGATCAATCAGGAAAAGGAACGGTAACGGAAAAGAGAGAACGCTTAAACGAGGGAATACTATCAGCCAATTGCACTCACGGTCTCTGCACGCCTTCTTGAGCCACACTTCTACACCTAAGGCATACAGAGTGTAGGATGGTAAAAGATTCCAGTGTATGTCTAGAGGTTAACCGCAATTGTCGCATTGAGCACACTCTTTGACAAGGGTTCAATAGAGTCCAACTTAGGAGAAAAGCTACTATCCTAGTGGGAAAGTACCCGAACGGGCCGATATATTAAGATAAACACGTAATGATGGAGATGGGCACGATGTTTCATTGTTTTGCTTGCCGTTGTTGCAATCAATTTCAGGGCATGAAGCTAAGATAAGATACAATCAAGGGAGAAATTAAATGAATGAGGAAAAACAGGAAATAATACTCTACTATTTATTAGATAGAGAAAGTATCTCCAGTGAGTGCCGAGTTGATTTAGGAGAGTAAACCTAAAAAACCGTGGAGTGTTCCGGACCTTGGGAATAGTGTTGCAGTTGGTATAGAGGGACAGAGCGGGAAAGCAAGATGGTAACGGTTCTATGACAAGGCTTTGGTAACACTTTGTTGCTGTTCAGTACCTGATCTGCTGTCAATCGGAGCAGGGAGCAAAGTATGTAGGGGCTCTTAATGGGAATGCTCACTGCCAAGGTTCTGCTCTTGGAGGCTTGTGCAGCAAATCACAAGCACAGACATCAGTTATTAGAGGCGAGAGTAACTAGAGAAAAAGAGAAATGCACTAGGTGTAGTCGAAAAAATCATGAGAATACTGCATTTTAGCAACAGTATATGTAACCTGCGAGTTGAGCAGAGCATTATAGATTATAACACAGCCAATATCCATCATCAATGAAAATAAACAGCCTGAGAGGAGATTACAATATGTCAGAATTAATAGGATAATTGAATTGGAGAGAGGAAATTGTGTTGGTATGTGTTCCAATTGTTTGTACGTGGTGTGAGCTGATATTGTTGCAAAGTTGGCAGGCCTGCTAGGGCTATGAGAAATCTAGTCGAGAGGAGTAAAGGCAACGATATAAACTAGAAAGATGTGCATAAACATAGTGAAGTGAACAGAAGTATATATTAGATTAGTGAGGCCTAGCCCGGACGTGATGTTTTAAATACATCCAGAGGTGGAAGAATATGCCTCATATAGAATGAGTACTAAAGAGAGAATCACAGAGCAGAACAGTAGGGTTCACGGATGAATAATTCTATCATGGCGAGCATGTGGCTAGTTCCTAAATGGTGTCTGGAACTTGATGTCCGCGATTTGTTTTGAAGACGGCATATATGAGCAAGAAAAGAAGAATTAGGAGAAGGGTCTAAGTCACTCAAATAGTTAGAGATTTTATGAACGAAGTATGCTGATGTGAGAACATTCTATACACTTTGTATGTCACACACAAATAAGCTAAGTATAGACAAAGCGAGTATAACAATAAGTTTAGAGGGCATTGGACGAGTGTCTATTGTTAGTAGTGATAGCCACCGTTGGATTAAGAAAGATGTTCTAAAAAAGACAGTCCACAGGCCCTCGTGTGTGCTAGAAGCTCATTGGCTTACGCGAGTGAGTAATATGAGCAATTCCGCAGGCTAAGAATCTGGCTCAGAAATGCGGCACTCCCGCAGAATGTATATATCATTGTAATACAATGTGACCTTTAAATCGGTGTGCACATACTGCAGAGTATTTTAAGTCAATATCGATACCGGGCATAACAGAGAACTCCAGGGATGAATTGAACTCAGCAAAACGGACAGGAAGACGGTCTGCTGAGCCTAAGAGATTATCGAGTCAAGCAAATTCATAATTCTATAAAGATCGGGGTCTAGCCATACTTGCGCTTATACCGTCATAGTATAGTAGGCACGAGTAGCCATAGGTGGGCAGAATCTATAGAGGGAGGAATTCATACCTATGGAGCTGTGATTGTAGTTGGATGACTGCAGTCTGGGAGTCACAGGAAAATTCCTTTAGAATGATTTATTGTGGTAAGAGAGGGTCCATCTATAAAACACTACCGAGATGGAGATTCGGTGCACGTGTCATAATATATAGAAGTATATATAAGCGCTTGTCTTAGAGAGGGAGAATGGTAAATATGAACGGGTTTGGGTGTATCATGTTACATTTGCAATCATATGAATAGCGTAATGGGGATTGTCCAATGTGTCGAGCGCCACCGAGGATGAATGCGAATATACTTAGTCCCGATGAATGCGCGAGGTTAACATCTGAGGGTAGAGGAGATCTCGTCCGCAAACAGATAGGAGTAAACGAACACAGCAAGTAGGAAGGGCTAGACTGAGCCATGAGAGAAGTAAAATCGGGAAAAGCGCGAGATAGACAACAGCCGAAGAGAAGTGAAGTGAAGAGTGTATCTCGGTAGGAGAGAATCTCAATTTGCGCGCAAAGTTAATGACTGATAGAATAGAATAAGGCATTGCTAATTAACTGACGCGCAGTACTCATTACCAGAGATATAAATCCTCAACAATTAGTGGATTCAACATCAGAGAGAACTCTAATCGCGTTTTCAGGTGATGACCTAAGACCTAAAAGATGCTTCTTGAGAGTCACACCAAGGCGGCATGAGGATCTATCGCTATTACTCAATCTAGGCAATTAACATAGGTATTAGAGTTTACCAGTATTTGCACGCAATAATGAACCCCACCCGGAGCTTGATTTATGAAAGGCAAAGGTTAGAGCTGGAATCGGGACGTGCCGAGTAGGATTCTCAGTTTAGAGAGGAATAATATAAACCAGAAACAGTAAGAAAGTGTAATACCCGATTATTCATCATCTCTGAAGGGAAAAGCAAACACAGAAGAGAATATAGGCTGTAAGATGATGAGTATAGCGTTCAGGTGCCACAGAACAAACTGTTCACAACACTTATATGGTTTGGGATATATGATATAAATATGCCTTAATCTGAAGACATAATAATCATCTCATTGTGAGTCGTATCTCAATGAACCATAAAGAATTGTTGATTCAGACACGCGGGAAGTTATGCACAGAACCCACTAGTGAGCGAGGCTTAAGATCAATCAAGCGCTCTATGAGATACAAGGAGCAGGGAGGTGTGAGCTAAGTCTGTAAGTAGAACTCTGTAGCCCTTCGCTAGGACCTATTATACCATTACAGTCTATATGGACAACAAAACATGAAAAGGTCTGATTTATGTGATCTCAGCTTGGACGCTTTATTATGTGAAGGGAGATGATTGTGACTGGACTATCCTAATAAGGAGAAGGCCGAACCCGCAGTTTCGGTCAGAGTTCTAGGGAAATAATAAGCTTGAGCGGAATGTATCTAGTCAATTAGAGATTACTGACAACTAATTTAGTGGAATGTAACATATGCACTTATTAAATGGTCCGGTGTGTAGTCATTCGGAGCAGAGACATATAAGATAGATTCATTGGTTTATGTGGGATATGAACTCTCATCTTAAAATGCAAGGATTGACACGAAAAGTCATATTTGTTGCTAGAATACCTGTACCAGGAGAAGAAAGAAATTATAGCTCGTGATGTAGGAGACGCGCATCGTAGATTTAGTGCTAGCAGTAACAAGGCATGGTTGAGACATGGATGGCCTAAATGGAGGTATCTTACCTAAGGAGAGAACCTTGTAACTTGCCGACATAATTCTGAGAGTTCGCATATGTCTATGAATATGATATGTAGCGAGAGCTTTAACAATGTAGTGGGATGGCAGAGAAGAATATGAGCTAAATAGAAGATTAGAGAGCTGGAGTAGGAGATGATGACTCTGATACTGCAAGTTTTGGAGCGAAATTGTCGTGAGTAAGTAGGGGGCTCGCTGGCAGAGTTGTGGTATGTCCAAAGAGTCATATAAATATGAGACATAGCATTTATATTTGAATGTCAAAAGGTGCAATTTCGGGCGATGAGCAGCCTTAGAGCATTTCATTGCAAAATAAGTGAAAAGGCATCATTGATGAAGTTCGAAAAGAGAAAGATAAGGAAAAGTCGCATAGATACAGTCGTGAATATGAGAGTGACTAGCACGGTGAGTAGAGGGGAATAATCCATGCTCTACAAATGAGATAGCAGGAAGTTCACAGATAATATCGTATCACAGACCCGATTCGAGATGAATCACTCGAGTGTACTCAGCATGAAAATTGTAGGAATCGATAGTATGCTCAGATGTGAGATTGAGAAATGTAGTGGAGGGATAATTTAAAAACTAACAACTCATAGTTAATGTGATTCCAAAGCTAAGATCAGAGAATTGCTTTGAGGATACCGTTAGTAGTCTGCAGCCTGCTGTCTCAAAATGTTTGGCGAATAAGTTTTTTACTCATAGAGTCGCTGTGTGCTAGTCTATCGAATATATAAATAACGCTACTAGCATGGATGGGAATAGAGAGCGCATGTCCTGCATCAAATAAGAGAAATGTAACTGTGCAAGTCGTCTCGCTTCAAAGCATACTCACACAGCGCCACTATACTCAGAGAATCGAGGGCAGATGTGTAGGAAATTGTAAGACGATACCGATTGGTCCGATTGAGAGTGAACTTTCCTATCATGACGCAATGCACCGGTTCCTCGGGGAACTGCCACCGGCTCCCCTGCCACTTTCACCAACACGAGGGAGAGTATGGCTTTGATCTCAGCCATATAACGCAAAATGGAACGACATATGATGTGTATATTGGATGATGTCCTTTATGATTATGAAACGTTTTGAGAACATATAGAGATTTTTTAGAGAGAAAGGGTTTTCTTTTCGGCAATTTGAAGAACAGGGTCTTAAGATCAAGACAGCAAAAACTTTCTACTCAAAAGGGAGTGCAGTCTTGGGAACAAGTGAGAAAGAAGGATGATGATCAAGATTGTGCATGACTATCGGGAATTAAAGTGAAAGTAATTCAGCAAAGGGGATGATAAGTATCCTATCCCAAATTGATCGACTATGTTATTTAGTCTGGCAGGGTATGAATATTTTACAACTATTGATTTGATAATAAGCTGATACTCATCCTTAGGTGGATAGTAATGGAGGCACTGACACGAGGAATTAAATGTAGAGAAAGACACACAGCGTTTCAACTCAACTACCCATTGTCCATTGGGAGAGTTACTCACCGTCTACGGCAAAGTATGCGGCCGTTTCGGGGATGGGTAAATTAAATCGTAACGTGACCGGCGTCATCACCGCGCACTTTCACTCATGACTCGAAAGGAGTATGCGCAAACGAATTTTTTGCTCTAGCACATATACCATGGATTTCGGACAAGATTTGCAACCAATTGTAGATCTTGAAAATGGCCATGATAGGGGTCAATAAGAGGTTTTGGTATTATAGTGGAATAACTGGAAAGTTTGAGATAACACATCTAGCATTATAGATGAGAATAGTGCGTTTTTCAAGAAGCTTGAGGAAACATGCGAAGTTAAGAATGACAACCACCCACAATATAATTTTTTGCTCACGTTGCGAAACACAGCACTAGCGAGTGCGAGCAACTGGAGGCGACCTAGTCCGATCTACGGAGAGTGAATAACGTCCCTACGTACTCGGTTTCAATCTCGCACATTACCGTTTGTGATATAAGTCACACGTGACTGCCACAGATGAAATTTTATGCGATGATTCTCAACAGTGACAACAAAAGTTGCGAGCACACCGAGATGGAGCGAAGTTGCTGTGAAAGGCAGTTTCTGGTCATCTGTTTCACACTTTTAATGTCATATGAGCTCGTTCTACATTTTATAATTCGCTCATGCACTCAGAAATACAACACCCTTTGTTTTATCGCATGTATATTGAGCGCTTAGTTGAGTAAGTGCAGAGACTGCGAAGACACAGGAGTAGTGACACAAAAAAGCTTTCGATGAGGGACTCTGAGAATGGAAGCAGAGTCAAGATAGGTCACTAAATGATCCTCGTCGTATACCACTAGGAAAAGGAATATGAGTGGCTGAGAAAAGCACATAAATCTCATATATCATGTACCGAGCGCATCGTGAGCGAGTGCGAGTGCGGCAGGAAGCCAGATGTGCTAGTTCTCTATCGCAACTATTTAAAATTCCACGGGGAACCATATGCGTGCTGGGTTTTTTGGCCTTGTGCATATCGGCAAATTCCTAGGAGGGTTAATAATATATACGACCGTATTACAAAGCGTGCTAAAAATGTTACGTCTAGACTTTTGAGGATAAAGTTCTGATTTGAAGCATCACATATCAGATGGGCTTGATGAGTCAGACATATGGAAAGTGAGACTAATAATATATCACATTTAATATATCCACAGGAGGGAAGTGCACTATGTAATCACACTTGGAGACACAGTGTTACATCAAGAAAGCATCACTTTGTGTATGATATACGCCAATTAGCATTTGGCGATGTACAGATGATTGCGCGCGTATATAGTGCTCAGACATACGCTTCGCAAGAAATAAAAGTCACGATATTGTTATGACTTATACTTGAAGGGTATGATTACCACTGAAAAAGACAGTATGTGAATTGAGTGGCTTGATAGAATAAGTGACTCGCACCGAAAAGCGTAGTGTGATTCTATTGGTGGAAGGAGCGGATGTGCGACAGACAAAAGGCATCTTCTTCAGTTATAGGTTCACCATCTCTGCCAATCCGCAAACGGAAGAGGATGAAATACACTGAGGTGCAAAAGTCATAGGTAGTAAAGGATGATCTCCACTGATCGTTTTCCAGAAGAGACTGGACTTCATTTATTATGTGATCTTGTAGTATGGTATCTACTCTGGAAAAAATTATAAATTCGAGTCAGGAGCAGAGAGATATGATAAAGAATTTATTACCAACTCACGGTGATATATGACGATAACGAACCAAACGATAGCTAGGATAACGGTTAAAACAACCTAAGTATGGTGGAGACAATCAGTGAAGTGTTAACCTAAAGTAGATATTGGCCAAGACATCCCATTGAATATCGTGAAATTTTGGGAGAGCTTACTGAGCACAGTCACTATAATGTGTGATGTGCATTGTTGCGTAGTACTAGAGATCAATACAAACTAACATACCGGTGTAGAGATATATATACACGTTTGCCGAAAAGACGCTCTTGGTGTCTCTACCATTTTGTGAGTTGCGCGCCGTAGGGAGTGCATCTACAAACGTTGGTACTTTGTTACCTCGCTGCCAATGCAAGCGCAAGTAAGAACTGAATAAAGATACCGACGCAGAGGCACACTAACAAACCTGTAGTAATCGACCTCGTAGCTAGTAGAGAGACATTTCACACAGGATTGGGGGGAGTATATTATATAGCAGTGGAGATCCATATGTGGACGCACAGAGAGAGTTAGAGTAGCTGGACCGCAAGGATAACCTATTGTCCCCCCACTAAGTTATTTGACTGTAAGTGGTCATAAAGAACATAAATACATGCGACAATATATATTGTGTCTCCATCAACACAGTGGATGGGGAGTAAGCAAAGAACTGCGTAACCATTCCTAAAATACATCACATTGGGATGGATCCCGATAATTCCTGCTGAATCTTAATAATATAATTGATGAATGAGATACCTGAAGATGTCGTATTTGGAAATCAGAATGAAATCATCTATGGATTAATGAATATGGATATGATTTGCAAAACTCTCGTACTCACCATGTTGAACCATGTTGCTTACTGCTTAAAAATAAAGAGCGAGGTATAACTTGTCAGCATGTAGACGGATTTTCTAGAGCATTTCAATACTGGGTCCCACCTCAAAGACCTTATCAGCTCGAAGTAAGTGTGAAAATTACATTCATAGACACTGGTATGATATAATAAATTTTGTAGCTGAGAGCGAGAGATTTGCGTGAAGGTGGCTGAGAGTTGTCAAGCTCTAATTCTTCGCCCCCCTTGATATTATTTGTAGCTGAAGTGGGTCATACATAGAACTCATTGGATTGGTTTGCCGCCTATGGGAAAAGACCATAACACCAATTAAAGCCAATCTCTGATTATTAAAATTATTACTCGGGACTATATTGAGGTCGACCTAGAGGATGGAAATAGCAATTCTAATAGTACTTACACCATGAATTTGGTCAACCGCTCGACCCTTGCTGTCACCTGTTATCACAATGTCAAGCATCGTAAGATTTCTAACATTCTCTATGTTCGGCAGAACCACTCAATAGAAATAATGTAAACACTCAAGACACGCTATTTCTATGAATCTAGCTGGCGATCGGAACCGTTTAGACATTCAGTTTCCACACATCTGGGATCAAATCCAAAAGGACACTCAATTTCATGTACAAAGTGTTATCCGGAGGTAACGGGAGTGCTCACCTCCATATACACCGGACCAAAGAGGTGGCGATGGAGACTACTGTTTTCTCATCTGAGGCAAATAAAAACAAGGATTTTTCCATGAACATGAATACTGCCGCAACTTTGCATTTTGAAAACAATCGAGCAATAACAAGTATTTAGACCGCATATTCTTCTGTAGCTGAAAAACGTATTACCCTTGACGGAACTGCCGCCTCATCTAACCACTCGCACAATATGCGCCTGGGCAATCGAAGAATGTAGTGGGGTCTCTGGCAAATACTGCTACAATTGAAGTAGCAAGTCACTTTTGGTAAGAAGATTGTACACCATCACGAGAATTAACAAGCAGTGCTTCCACATAGGGACTGACGATGATGCAGCTTATTATCATATCCCAACATCGGTATCTCTAATATGTAAAGTCTGTTTATAAGAGTCCGGCAGTCACTCGCAACAATCTAAGTTCCAGTTCAGCAACATTAGGTATGTCATAAAGACTAGTTAACTTCACACTCATGTGGGATGAAGAGTTTAATCAGCAGGTCTTATTAAATTTATAATCAAAAATACACTTCATATTAAATCAGGAACACGGCACATGAGAACTTTAACTTCGCAGCACTGACAGGGTAAACATTACCTTTATTAGAAGCGTGTTGAGGGCACATGATAAGTGCATTACTAGGGTTCAATCAGTTCCACTATATTGTCTGTGTTAGCGGCAGAAAGTGTTGTCTCAAGAACATGGTTCAGCGGGAAAAGATAATGTCCGTCATCTTCAGGAAATCATGCACTGGCACAAATGGTTGGGATTAGAATATAGCCTCAATCCTCTCGAGCGGAGGTAAATCTGATATAGGAAACCTAGATTTATCGAATCCCTAGGATGGATATACAACGTTGAAAATTGGGGACCCAGTATAGGAGATATACGATCTATGTCTAAACTGTAAAAATGAACTCCACACCTAAGAGCGGTGCTAACCGGGAAGCAAGTATAATAAAAAGAGTCCCACATGGCGGAGCGAGTTAAAAGATCTAATTAGTAAAAAAACAGGCTACACTCGGCTGCTAATTTAGACATGTGAATAGAACACACTAATCGATCGCTCCTCACACATGAATTATTATTGCGACACACTCTAAATAGCACGAGTAGTAGGATTCTCGAAAAAATGAGATTGAAGGAATTTAGAAATAAGGCACGATGAGAGTTGAAGTTGCCAGACCTTTATTGGAGATAAAATGAGAGAGTAAGAGATAGTGCAGCTATATCGGCGGATAGTAAGATAATCAATCCGTAATATGAAAGAATAGAACAGAGTTGGTTACTGACCAGATAGTTGGAATTATGAGGAATAAGCAATATGATAGAAAAGAGTAAGATACGAATTTGTTAAGACTTCAGATTGGGATGGATTTGGATGACATACCATTGATGAGATTGAGGATGATTGGAATATGCAATTTGGCAATCATATTTAGAGTGAAGAAGAATTGTCATTCCATTGGTAGGTTCGGAGAGATCTCATTGCATAATCAAGTAAAAAGAAAAAGTTGTTATAGATTTCTAGTAGTAATAGGAAGAGAACATAGACATAAGATAAATGGAGATATTAATATTTTGAGGAGTTGAAAATGAAATAGAGTGAAGATTGTAGATGTTTATAAGGGAAATATAGAGATAGGAATACGATTGCGATTGTAAGGCGATAGATAGTATAAGAGCATAGGATGTAGGTAGAGATCACGCATTACTATAGTGGAGGAAGGAGATAAAGGATATTGGACAATCGGAAGAGTTAAATGAAGATACTTATGTAATGAATTATTTAGGGACCTTCCGATTGAAGAGAGAAGATTAACGGAATGCGCGCGTTGGGCAGTCCACAGGGCTCCCCCGAAACTTATAAGGGAATCTCCCACTGACAAAACCTTTTTCGAGAAGAGACGGATTCAAGGTTTTATATCACAGCCTGTAGTGGGGGATACCGTTTATTGAAGAGGTCGAAATAAGAGGCACATTTACCACAATAACAAAGTGACGCAAATAGACAAATCTCCTCCTGATGATGATTTTTCGTTCTGAGGGTTCGAGGAGCGTGAGAATGGGCAAGTCACTCGTCTAGCGAAATTGGCTACGGGAAGCTCGCGTCCAACGAACAGCAAGGGACGTCACATACTCGATCGCGAGGGGCTTCTCAGGAACTACCAATAGTGTTTCCCTTTTTGTTAG
>JABUQX010089826.1:0-10000 GCA_015478945.1 Trachelipus rathkii
TGATTGAAGTCTCTCCTTCTAATAATAGGATCTCTGCGCTAACAAGCTTGCCAGCCCGGCAACCGGGCACGCGGTCGAACGCATTTTTTTGCATCCGTTTCTGCGGGCCGCACCCAGAAGCACTCGTAACCCACACAATAAATATAGTGCCGGTCTAGATCTGAAGGGGAACATGGTCAACTCATAAGCTCAGTGATTGCAATCGTAATTTAACTCTATTTATATGTTTCGTCGTGCACATACTGAAAAGCTTGATGTCATTCGGAATCCAACAATACTTCACATTAAACAATGCAATTCGAGAGACCACAATTTTATATCTTTGATATCCATTCCACTTCTTTATAACTTTACAACCTGAAATATATATATATATGTATCAATAAGAGCGAAACACTATGATATAATATATCAATATTACATCAGTATATACTAATCACTATTATATAGCTTACTTTATTATTTATTATTACTATCCTATAGCGGGGTTCAGAGTGTCCTGAGTGATCATCATAGTATTAACATAAAACACCTATAAGGAAACAATAAATAGTATTAATGTGATAAAAATAAAAGTAATAATATATTGAACGTTTACACGTCGAAAGAGATAGCTCACCCACCTATATAACCAACCATCTACCTATTATATAGCCTACTAAATATATAGTGCATATTATATTATATGAAACAAATTGCAGAACTATATATATATGTTTATATCCTTACTTATATTCAGAAATTAACTTTAGCCTTATGACCAAAAAATAATAAATATCACAGGGACTTAAATTCGTCCTTATTAATCTTACAAACAAATTAAAAACAAATCGTTATCTTTAATGACATTTTCCCTAGTTCTTTATTTGAGAGAGATGGTCTTTAGAAAAGGTTCCATTTACTGAGAATTCACTCGTATGGGATCTGAGTATCCCACAATAACATTTTAGTTTTCGATACCATACAATTTAATTAGATCTTACTAGTAATATATTATCAATTGTACTAATCGGTTTATATTCTTACATTTTAACCATATGTATATACTGCACACACGCACACACACAAAACACTACACACACATACATACACTACATATAATATATATATATAATATTATATATATATTATATATTAATAATTTATAATATATATTTAATATATATTATATATATACTATATAATATAAGTATTTATAGTATATTAATAATATATATATCTATATATATGAAGTATATATTATAAAAAATATTCATTAGACATATTCAGACTCTAAATATTTATATATATACAGTACTTGTTTATAAATTATTATATCAATAGGAAACATAATATATTCTATTTGCACGGGTTTAACCTCGTTTTATTTATGATTTATTTTAATTCACGTTTTAAACGTCCTATTCTTTAATATTTATCGTACATATTCATTATATATACGTCACTATTAATTTTTTTTTAGGTGAGTAGTATTATATAACTTATATCATTTTTATTAAAAGCTTTATATATTATATTATATTATATAAATATTTTATGTATATATACAAGTTATTTGGAGGTGGCCTTTTTTTTTTTACTAATAGGGTGGGCCATGGCCCCCGCCGAGATTTATTCAGACTTAATTAACATGTCATATTATCAGTTCAACGAGAATATATATATTGAGTAGTGGCGGACAGGTTAACAGGAAAATTAGTATAAACAAGAAAATGTCGTCGCAGAGCGTCTCTTAGGGGACACGATTCTCGTAAGTCCTTTTTTTAAGTTTTTATGTAACTTAATCGAATAAGAGGCCATCATGAAATTAACGAGACACATTAGTAATATATCAACGAGTATTTTTTGAGAGAAGAAGCACCAACGTGTATATATGAATGCTGTAAAACGGCGCAAGTGAAGTGAAATCTCTGCGTATAGATTTGACGGCAAGAACTTAATAACTGAAAAATCCTCCCACAAATAAACTACAGCTAAATTTGAGTCTCCCTTTTCTCCTTTCTTTCTCTAACAGCATTCTTTTATCTAGAGTCGTTTTAAATTAATACAACGAGATCATTTTTATAATGCTATTACTCAAGAGCTGAGTACAGTTGGAAGATGACCCGAACTTGGGCACGGTATGCTAGAATTTATGGGAGGAGGAGTATGTGTTCCTCATTTGTGCATAGCAACCTGTCCATACTCCGAAAGAGCAAAGGGAACAATTTGTAAAACACCTTATTCTGATTTTTTAGAGAATTTCCATATTATGTCGGACTAGCATCGACTTTTGCTAGAGATTTTGCGCCACACCTTTTGAAAACACTGGGTGTTCGCAGGCATTCAATTTACGTTCTAGACTCGTGGTAGGAGTGTAATTAGATGAAGAGTGATGGCACATACCAGATTTAAACTGTCTAAGGAAGAGTCACATATCCTGATCATTTGAGTCAGTTTAATGATTCCTGAGAAATATCAAATGAATATTAGGCGTTGGACAAAAGGATTTTTTTATCAGTAATTACTTTAGTTAGAAAGGTATAGTACAGAAATATAAATCGTATAGAGTCATTTTTAGAAATGGGTGTTCCCATATCGGAATATATATATCCAGTCCGACTCACTACGCGCAACAGATTACGCATCCTCAATAACTCGAATACTTTAAAATCGCGTAATTTCTAGCACCTGAGCAGTTATGCTTTTCTTGTTCGGCGTATGGTCGCCATCATAATATTACAGCAGCCAAATTTTTATATATAGACTAATACTGAATATAAAGATCATGGGGCAATATTACAAATACTTAATCATCCCACCATCTTATGGAAATTTTGTATGGAGCTTAGGTAGCTATTGGACCGGATTTCTATACAACATTTCTACAACTCTTACGCATTCGATAAGAAAGGAATCGAAGCAAATCTGTAGTTGGCAATCATTAGTACTTCGATTTAAGAAAGAAACTATTGAAGATGAAAGACTCGCTTACTCACTTGTGTGTGATAAACGCGCGTAGAGATTCATTGAGGCTGACGCCTTTCTGGCTATACGCCGATAATGGTTCACCAATCAACACACTATAGTGGGGAGAGAGTAGTTATCTGACAAACTGCCCATATATATATGAGACGCCTAATAGTGTCAATTGTCGGTATCTCTGAAAACTAGGTTGGTACGTGGCAGCTTTACACTGTAGCCTCGGAGCTGGACAAAGTATTGGAATGATTGTATATTACCTAATGATATTTAGGTAAGGTGAATCTGTAAATCCTCGTTCGAGAGAGCGCGAAAATTATCGTTATCCCTTATAAATTATTTCCCATTCTTTTCCTGTTCGCGCAAATTTTAATATTTGGCCCTCGTTAAGCCACTTGTAGATGAACGATACTAACCTATATCCATGTCCCATAATTAAAATTATAAAATTTGGACATATATTACTATGAGTAGAAGCTAATCTACTGAATATATGAATAGCTTGAGTGATTGTAAGGATGAGATTTATATCGGAGGTATCGGAAGTACCGGAGTACAGGAGTTGAGTATTCTGAGATTATCAGGTAATATATCAGTCCAGTATATAGGATACAAACAACACTAGTATACCTACTACACGTTAGGTACACTATCCCAACTGGCCTGAATAATCACAAGGAAGTGCTAGAATAATAATTGACATTTATAGGATAATATGCATAAAAACAGTAACGGAAAGAAAAGAAAAGAAAGGATACATGATAATTGTGTAGGGCAGAGAGCGCAAAAACGACAGAATCGCACGGCAAGAAAGAAGAAATGTTCTGGGAACCAGCATCGGGAAGTATATTGATATTATATCATATATATATAAGGAGTATAGATCAACTAAAGTACTACATGAGTTAGTATATAGTAGTAGACCGAGTATGCAGTTTTAGCCTATGACATAGTTTAAATAATATACTATATAAAATTAAATTATTAATAAAATTTGATTACATTTTTGCAAATTATAAATATATAAAATTTAAATTAATATAATAGTTTATTAAACATTAGTTTATATTACATAAAACTGAAGCATTCCCTATTAATCCTTATAATTATATATATAATATATATATATTATTATATATATATAAGATGATATTATACAATTTATAATTATTGTCTCATATATATTGGCATATATTTCAAATTAAATATTTTGTTTCACAATTGAAACGTGTACAGTATACCTATACTTTTTATATAGGTTTCATAAAATTAAGCATTTCATCATGAAAAGCTACTTCTACAAGAACTTTTTATTATATATCATTCTTCAATAAATACTCATTATTATCTTAATATCAGACCGTAGTATATTAATGTAACAAAATTATGTATTAGATTTTAGCCGCGGATTTTTTTGCGCGATTAACTTGCATTATTCTATCAGAATGAGCACCAGAGATAACACTCTTATCGCCATATTAAATTTAACACGGTTTACCTATTTTTTTATGGGTGAAGTTTTTATTATTTAATCACGCTCAAGGGACCAATAGTTTATACTATTCTCTATGGCTTATATTATCGTTGTGTGGTGTTTTAGGTATAATGCTATGTTTGTATTAATGTATTGTATATGTCATTTTTTGAAATTAATTAAATGGTTTATTGTTTATATATTTTTTTTGCATTATAAATTTTAAATTCTCATTTTAAATTAAACAAATATGATTCGTCTTAAAACTTTCAAATTTTTTTATAATTGATTATATCTTGCGTGCGTTAATAAACACGTAACTTATATGTTTATTTTTTATTTTTAGTGTTGTGTACATGTTTTGTGATATATTCAAGTCTTTTGCTGTACTTAATCCATTATTTTTTTCTATCTTAGATGAAACAAGAATGCTTTTGATTTATCTGTCCAATCCAATCATGCTGAGATATTTTCTTTTTCACTGTCTATTCTTTTGTTTATATTTACTTATGAAGTTTGGAATTTAATAAGTTTTTTTTTTTTTAGTTTTTTGTGTGTATTCTTTTTATATTTTTCTTAGAGCTTTGTGTTAACGACGTTTTTAATTATATAAACATATAAAAATTGAATAACCAATGTATCAAGGGTATCAAAATGATTTCTTAAATATGCATAAATACAAGAAATTGCTATTTTCTTATCAGCTAGAGAGAATTTTTTATATTTTTGTTTCATATATTTTTCTTAAATTTGTAGTTTATAAATTTTTGATTTATTTATCTAATATAAATTATTCATTTTATTTTTATTTATTATTATTATTAGTTTTTTATATATATTATTATTATTATTATTATTATTATTATTATTATTATTATTATTATTATTATTTATTTATTATTATTATTATTTAAATTAGCTCCCTTTTTATTTTTTATCTTCCCTGGGTGTTAATAATAATTAGTCTTTTGTGTTGTGTGTTTTGAGAGTTTTTGTGTTATTATATATGGTTTGTTGAGTTGTTTGTTTTGTATGTGTTTTTTGTGTTTTTGTTTTGTTTTGATTGCTTTTGATGTGTGTTTATAGGCTTTATTTTTATATTTTTTTTAATTCTATATAAGTAAATTCTTTTTTATGAAGACGGGAAATTTTCTTTTTCATATTTCATATATAATGCTCGTTTTTATTTACTATACCTGTATATTCCATAAAAGAAAACCTGAGCATACTCGGGTCAATGCTTGTGTGTGAATAATTTAGTAGTTTGTTTATCATTTACTTCCTCAGAGTTTTTATCATTTTAATGATGACTTTGTTCTTAATGTGTATAGATATTTTTTCTCTGAATCATATACTCTTTTTATTTACGTCTCTCTAAAGAATTTGTTTCTTTTTAAATTATATATTTATGATTATTTTTGTGTGTTTTATAGATTAAAGTATATATTTTATATTTTTTTGTATTTTCGTTTAATTAACTTTATATTTGTTTTGTATATTTTGTGTTTTTATTATTACAGGTTATTTATTTATGAATACTTTTTCATGTTTTTATATATTATTATGAACTAGTCAGGAAGAGAGATTACTACCACACTCGTTTTTTTAATCATACTACTACTATAAAAGCAGTAATAAATTATACATTAGTTATATATATTACATATACTCACAACA
Organism: Trachelipus rathkii; assembly: GCA_015478945.1. NCBI lineage: Eukaryota > Metazoa > Arthropoda > Malacostraca > Isopoda > Trachelipodidae > Trachelipus > Trachelipus rathkii. The sequence goes on from JABUQX010089826.1 coordinate 6,113, forward strand.
ATTACCAAAGCAACTACTTCTAACATAAATATTATACTGAATTCCAGTATTGTGATCTATTGAAATCTATTGATTATCATATTTAGGATCTAATTCTGAGTCTATTGATTAAGGTCTCTAAATATTTATTTTTACTATAAAATAGTCATATATATAAATATTTACAATACCTACTTAATTAAATCAGTAAAATCTAAGTATAATCATAACCACTACTTTCTATAAAACCTACGCCTCCTGTCGCATAATCATGCATCGACTTGACTATTTGATTACTTATTTTAGATCGTACCTTGATACACTATTGGATGTTTGAGGCATCTAATCGTTTGTTAGCTATATATTAAAGGAGTCAAAATATTCTCCCCTTAATTGCACTAAAAAATAAGTCACTCTTTTGGTTCAACATAAATCATCTAAATCAAGTAAAATACCAAAAAGTCTCAGGTACTTATTCCAGGTCTAGGACTCATAAATTTATCGAAGAATAAGAGGATCGCTATTGATACTCGTGAGTGAATCAATTACTCTTGCATATACTATTGATAAATATAAGGTCTAAAATTTTTTTTACACTAAAATTAATTGTCATAATTATACATACAGGTCACTCGTCATTGTTTAAAATCAGTAATCTGTCACAATCCAAGCCAGCCTTACTCCTAACTGCATAGATTTATGTTGATCTATTGTATATCTCAATTATGATCTTTATTGATCTATTATTATGATCTATATATTGATTAAGGATCAATATAAAGATTAATATATAATTGCACTTTTATAATGTATTACAATAAGTTTTACACTATAAGCTAAATATTTATGTTTAAAATCAAATTATAACACCATTATATACGCGCCATCACTCTCTGTATTTACATTACCCTTGATCTAATTAGATTATATTGATCTATTTGATTATCTAAGTCACATTTCCGAGTATCACTATAAGATACAACATAACAATTATATATTCAAGTTCTTTAATACAAAGAATCAATCAACTATTAGTTGCTGACAGAGTAACAAAGCTTTTCCACATTTGTGCACATCTTCCTAACATCCTCTCATGCATGTATACTCTAATTTATTGTATATAATGCACGAAACAACAAAATCTGACACACACCTTAAACACACATAGAATAAATGGTTTAACATTTAACAAAGATGGCACATACTATATAAGGCAACATGTAAAGTAGATAACATTAAATCTAATTTCATAAAAATAATAATTTAACAAAAAAGCTCTAATCGCCTCTCATTCACACCGTTCAGTAAACTGATAGTCTCACTAACATACCTATATAAAGTACTATAACTTTTTACCCATTAACACGGTAAAGTCACTTGTACATATATAATAATTTTACCAATAGCAAACAATATTAGATGTTCATTATCAATTCACCAGAAGCAAAAGCGGAGTAAAAGTATTGACTAACGTGAATAGGACATAAAGTTTTTAGAAACATTGTTAGATAATAGCCCACACGCATAAAAGCATAAAAACCAAAAAAAACAGAAAATAAAGAACAAAAATTTAAAATGCGAGTCGTGATTCTTTCATTAAGCAAAGAATAAATCTGCTAAAATAACAAGGTCCAAACATTATCAAACGAATAAAAGTAACTAACAAAGACATATAACAAAAAAACATAGTCCAATTATACACACTTTATCAAACATAATATCCAACATAGAAATAGTTAATTTTTACATTAACCACTAGTAATAATATATTACAGAAAAAACATTTTATCTTTAACACTGACCATAACCATCATAAAATACCCAAAAAAACATAACGTGGTAAAAAGAGGACAAACAAACAAGTACATAGTTTTAAAACCCTCTTAGTATAACGCTAAAACTAAATGAACATAAAATCATTTACTTAACAACACACAAACATTTTTCTCCGATTTTTTTTTTTTTTCCATTCTTTGGTTGTAATTTTCAACAAAACACCAGACCAATAAACAGACTAGATCATTAAACAAAACTTATTTTCAATAATAAAGTTGAATTAAAAGAAGGAATATCATAATCACCAACGGATAGTTGCAAACATAACAAAAGTTTTATCCACGACTTATGATACTGAGTATTACACATAACTATTAAAAGTATTTATATCTAGACGTATAGCACCTATAAAAATAAGTTCTTTTGAATTAGTTCTATAGAACTTTAAAATATATTGTAATTAGTTATAAGTACTGATTTTAAAGCAGTAATATTTCGGAGTAACACAATCCACGGTAAAACATACTTTGAGACTAATACCATCCAACCACACACCCTCTCCCACCCCTCCACCAGGTCCTTTTAATCTATTGATCTATTGATTCAGCAGTCATATTTCGAGTATCATTTCGACTAACACATAAACACAAAAATAAGTTTTTTTGTAATACTAACTGTCGATATATTGCTAACCGTAACAAGTTTTAACATTAATAAACCTCACCTTACATGACATAACCTGAACTAAAGAATGTAATGTAGCAACGATAATCTAACACACCATCAACGTACGACTCAAACTACAACACTTAACAAAGTTCCAAACTTAACATACATAAAGTACCCATACGCATTAATCAGACGGTTACAAAACGAGATAACCATCACTCATATCACTAACTTTTATTCAATGCAATAACTATACATATATCCAATATGAGTGGGTAATTATATATCTTTAATACATTAAACTATAACTATAAGTATTATATATATTATATATATATATATATATATATATATATAATATATTATATTATATATAAACTTAATTGAGTATTCTTAACCTGATTAGCATTATACGCAGTATTATCATTTACGGATAACATAGGCAAATAACATATATTATCATTACCAAAATGAGTCATCTTTCATTCATTTTTATCCCAAGACTGACGTATATGACAGGTGTGTAACACTTGACGACGGTCAGGAAAAATCAAAAACTAGTAAAGACAAATGAAGATTTTCTAAACATTAATAACGACACACAGGGAGCTAAAGATAAAAAACGCAGCACTCATTAACAACCTGAACTACAAGACAAATCACACTGCTATTTCAAAACTCACTTTTCATAGAAGTCGGAGATATACACAGTCTATCCTCTACTAGCAATCTGTAATATATATGAATATTAACTATGTTTTAACAAATCTTATTCTGTCAAAATTTCACACCACACTGTAACACCTACGTAAAAAAGTAACAGTGAAGACACATACAGAAAGTCACATATACAAAACAGCTAACCCTATATCACCTTTAAACTTATTTCCTCAAAAGCATAAATTCATAACTGTTAACATATTATATTCTGTTTAAATAATCTATTTTAACATTGACAAGGAAACTATTAAACTACAGTGAATAATTGTAGAGCAAATATTATCTATTTTAACATCATAACCCCATTGCCGTCTAATTACTCCAATCAATCTTTATGTGACAAAATCTCAAAACATAAAACAAAAAGTTTAAACGTGAAAACATTGACATTAACAAAATACAAAATTCCTTTTGGAGATAAAAATAACTCACAGTTAAAAGAAAGATACATGTTAATAGAGTTTTTACTTTTCAGACTTTTATACATTAAAGCAGATTGACACATCACTTTCGTAAATTCTCAGACAGCCTAAACAATCAAACTAAGGATCGAAATCGGTCCATCCCGACTAACCGGGGCAATGGGTCCTCCCCTAGGACCTCCCCACCAGGCATCCTTTTACCATCTCTTTTGATTGCTCTAATTTTGAGTTTCATTGGTTCTTATACTTTGGTGTCGAAGTAGTATCTCTTACTCGACTAAACATTGAACTGAACACAAAAAATGAAGAGTTTGTTTGTGTG
>JABUQX010089826.1:15000-33723 GCA_015478945.1 Trachelipus rathkii
TATTGGAATCGATGCATAACCATTAAGCTCTTGCCATCGTCACTAAAGTCAAGACTTCACGCTTCTCGTTGAACTATCCTTAAACAATCGCCAATCTTCTGGTCGGTATTTGGTAACCCCATTTGGAGTAGGAGTCCAGGGATTGTTCCTACAGTATACTAGGTCTTCTTCTTCAATGAAAAATGGAAGAAGTACTACCTCTCTTGTCGAAAAAAGTTATTTTACATTCGTAACCTTGAGCAGTTATCAGTTCAACTTAGTATCCGATGCTAAAAGACCTCAGAAACTTGCTTGGTAGAACTTAACTCTCGTACTAAATCATTGATCTTCTTCCTGGGAGAACTGTTGCTATGTAGAAGTATTTCTTCATATTCCACTACCACTATCTGCACGTGTGCACACCAAATCCTAGATATCTTCTTCATCAGACAAGCTAGGTTCTGGGAGTGTAGTGAAAACTGGGATGGGGACATATCGTCGGAGTTGGTACAGGTTCGCCTTGCTGATTCCAAATCCGAATACTCACATTTACGTTTCTTGTAACGATTGATAGGCCTTTCACATAAACCAAACAAAAAATGCATCACTGTGGTGATTTCTTTGGCTCGCCGCATATCCATAGGCACACCAATTTAAAACCTTTTTCTTTCGTTCATTTTTCCACTGACGTAGATTTTCGACACACGTTTTTACAGACCATATGGGAAGCCCAAGACTTATCTTGGTGGTCTCCGAGTTTCATTCCAAAGTATGCCAGACATGCTTGCTTCACCAAGTTAGTAATATTTCTTCTTTGGTTCTCCTAGCAATATTCACCACAGATGTAGCAGAATACATTGGGGTTATTCAAACAGGCTCTTCGTGAAGTACTCAGAGTGTTCTGAAAATAGAAAAAAAAGTATATATAAAGGTAGCCCTTAAAAAAGAAATAAAACGATATTGTAAAATATGCATTAAAAAAGATATTGTATAGTGAGTTAAATTTGGAACTCCTGTTATCTCAAGCTCTTTCTGGCATTTGGAAAATAATGTCATTTCTAAAATCAGCACACCCGACATACTATAAATTCGATAAAATATCCTTGGCAGCAAAATTTTTTTTTATTTTTTTACCATTATTATTATTATTATTATTATTATTATTATTATTATTATTATTATTATTATTATTATTATTATTAATTATTATTATATTATTATTATTATTATTATTATTATTATTATATAAAATTTTCATAAATTTTTCATTGAAAAAGGGGGAATTATTTTTTTGTTATAAAGTTATTATTTTATACAAAATACAGAAATAACCAATTTAAAAAAAAAAAAATTCATGTTTAGGAAAATAAATGGTTTCCTTCACAGTAATATTTATTTTTAAATTTACGGGTGTGGTTGACCACTTTAACCCGCGTGAAAGAACTGCTTATACACACACACAATAACACACACAACACACACAGGTACACACACACACACACCGACACACACACACACCAATATATATAATATATATATATTATATCTAATATATATATATATATATATATATATATTATTATATATAAATATATTATACTATATATTATATTAGTATATATATATATCCAATCACAATTATTTCGATGTAAATCCACCAAACCACCCTAAAGCTTGTCAATAACTTACATAGAGTAAAGAAAGTCTACACCCAACCACGCTACAAGCTTTAGTAACTTTGTTATAGTCATAACATGCAGTTAAAATTTAATAGCTACTGTAACTAAAAACAAGCCATTTTGGCGTAGTTAAAATATATTATATGATAAACAAACCATCCATATACCTATCCACCCTTTCTTAAATGTTGCAATCGTTGCACTCAACTACCTACTTTGGCAAAACCAGATTTCAAAACAATTAAAACCCTATAACTGAACGAATGCTTTCTTATATCAAGATGGCATGCCTTCTTTTTAATTTTCTTACTGTGCCCCCTGGTCTCCCGTCCATGGCCCCTAACTATTGAGGAATTTAACACACAAAAAATTTATTGGTCTCCATATTAGCAATAGATGTAAATATTTTGTAGACTTGTATCATGTCCCCTCTGAGAAATCGCTTTCCTACAGAAAAAAACAAAAATTTCCCCTAACTCTTCAAGCCTCTCTCATTCAGCTCTTACTTCAATCCTAGAAATTCATCCTTTGTTGCCTACTTGCACTCTCTCTAGCATATCTATGCCTTTCCTTAAATAAGGAGCCCAAACTTGTGCACAATACTCTAATACTGGCCCAACATAGTTCTTATACAGTTTACTTACCTGTATAACTTCCTTGCTCTTGTAAACGACATTGTGATTTATTATACCTTGCATTTTATTAGATTTATTCATTGCTTCCAAACTCTGATTGGCGACTTTCAATTTGCTACTTATACTCACATCTAAATCTTTTTCTTGGTCCACAGACTCAAGCCAATCCCTATTCATATCGCAGTTAAAACTTTTATTTGAATAACCTAGGTGAAGAACCGTACACTTTTTACTATTAAAATTCATTTGCCACTTTTTCATGCCCACCAAGAAGTTTATCAAGAATCATTTTGAATCTTTATACATCCTTCACTATTCCTAACTGTGGTAGCCACTTTGATATTATCTGCAAACTTAGAAACCTTACACTTCAATCTCTGGTCTAAATCATATATATATATATATATAAGAATTAGAAACAATAGTGGCCACAGCACTGAACCCTGTGGGACACCACTCTTCACTACTCCCTATGATGACTTATTGTCATTTAGTTGTACACACTGTTTTCTATTCCATAACCACTCTTTAATTCAACCATGTACCACTTGACCTATATCACATTGCAATAATTTCTTCATCATCCTTATGTGGTTAACCTTATCGAAATCTTTGCTGAAATTTAAATATATAATATCAATAATCTCCTCGAGCTTTTGTAGGACTTAACTTTAATGTATTCACATAAATTTCGAAATAGCTTTGTCTGATATGACCTACCCTTTCTGAAACAATGCTGGGAGTTATACAATATCTTATCTTCCAAATATTTCTTTATGTGCCCTTTCATTAACTTTTACAAAACTTTTACAATCAAAGATGTTAAGCTAACTGGCCTACAATTTTCCAAATCTTCCTTACTACCTTTCTTATAAATAAGCACAGCATGTGCTGTTTTCCAGTCGTCTGGTACCTCATCAAATGTTATGGATTGCTTAAAAATCAAATACAGCGCGTTTGCAATGCTAGTAGTATCCTCCATTAGAATTCTACCATATATACCATCAGGACCTGCAACTTTACTTGGGTCAATATGGTCCGGTAAAAATTTAGTATCTTTTACTTCAAATTCAAATTCTGTAAGTCTATTATTACACGCATACCAGAACAATTAGTCTCCAAACTATTATCAATCTTTCCTCATTAAACATTGATGCAAAATAAACATTGACAATGTTTTTGACTGTCGTTATCGGAACTCACTAAATTTTTCATCAATTTTAATTGGAATAATTGTCCTATTCTTACTTTTAAATTTATAAAAGCTAAAAAACTTCTTCAGGTTTTTATTATTACTCCTTGCTAAATTAATTTCTGCCGCTCTCTTTGAATTTCTTATTAATTGATTAAGTTCATTTCTATTTTTCCTTCAATTTTCTAATCCTCCTTGCTATTTATACTACCTTTGATAATTTAAACATATACGCTTATCGTTGATCTTGATTACACTTGATCACTATCTATCTATTATGCCATCGCAAACAAGGTTTTTCCTTACGCACACGTAATAATGGGCTTTCATATTAAAATATAGAAATTTCTCTTGCAAACATGATGAATTCTATACCTATCACATTTGAGTATAATTATATAAATGTTAAATCACTCAACATGATACTAAAAACTTTGCTTTTCGCATTAATCTTGCCTCTTTATAACTCTTTACTCGTCCTAAGTATACTCAAAATAATCCCCAACGAATAATTGCAAAGGAGAAACCTAAAACATAAAGTGTTTGAGCAAATAGATAAAACATTACAGCATTAGAAAATAGGAGTAGTATAATCTCTACATGATCTTTTAATTTGAACAGCATATCACCATTGCATGTTAAATCTAAGCGCATAATGGTACTCAACTTCGATTCCTATAAATATCTCATTCAACTCCTACCTCATACATCACATTCTTGAACTCTATATCATCGTTTGTAAAGTTATATAACCATTCTAGAGAGTCACTACATACAAGTTTTTAGTTAAAATTCTCGGCATCGTAGTTAGTAGTGCAATATCATCGACCCATTACTGGCTACCATTACACTGCTTTAGTATAAACAACTCAATATATTCTAATACAGAATTACTTATATAATCATCCAATATATGTGAACGCTCAAGACGTGATTATATCACCATAGATTCTCAGCACAAGTATACATTTAAAATCACCCGTCCAGTTTTAAATGACATCATAACATAGTATAATGCACCCCTAATTCTTGTTTATGCAAAACTTTCTACTCTACACTATTCAATGCGTGGACTCATAACAACATCACAGGTTAGAGTTCTCAAAACTATTCATTGATCACATTTTTACAACATGTCAGTCATTAACACCTCGCCCTTCATATTATTCGTGGTTGGAGAGCATTGATAGCCGCCCCCACACCCTACTGCAAGGACGTACTTCCACTCTTACTCCTTTTACTTCTGATCACTTAAATTATCAATTAAAGGGTGGAGACGTATCCTCTATTTATCGTTCACTATTCCTGAAAGTGTAGTGCTGTTTTATTATATCTCATATTCTTCTCCATTAACCAATGCTCTCCAAATTGTGGCACACAGAGTAAAGGCCTAGAGATGGTCGCAATAGCTTGATGTTTGTTTTTTGTGGAGATTTATCAGATCTAGAGGTTTAATGAAAAAAGCGTGGTTATTATTCGTAAGTTTTAGGTTTACGGTGTGAGTGGTAACATAATATAATATCTATCCTTACGAGTTCGCAAACTGTGTGAAGAATGAGAACAAACTCGTACTCCGTCTTATCGTTAAGAGAGAGAAAATTTGGTTGGATGCCAGATATATTCTCTGCTAAATAGATAATTATTATTCTGAGACTAAAACTTGCTGGTTAAACCCTCGTACCATTGACACCTAAAGTTCCTAACTTCCCCTTCCTGATCGCGAGCATAGTAACACTCCCGAGATAGAATCATACACCTTCTGTTCCAGCTCTCGAAGCTTTCATCTTCTGATCAACCTCCTATATATTATTGCTATTAAATTCTTCAGGTGACCATACTTAAAGTATGTGCAGAGCGACTCCTAATGGTTATTGTAAGACTTTTGTTGCTATGCTAAATGCATATCAGATTACACGTTGTTATAGCCTAACACGCGCTCACTCACGAGAATATTTCTGCTCTATATCCATGATACCTCTGCACGCTCTTTGAGATTATACATCAAGCTATCTACTGGAGCACCTGGATAACAAACAATTGCGTTATGTTATACTCAATCGTTTCCTTCTATCCGTATTTTGAAAAGTCCTATCTAGGTGTCGTATAATAGAGTCTTCAATTAATAACACCTTAGTCTTCCCTTTAGAAAACTCAGCATTATCATTGGCCTCTCTGATCCCTCCCCATCTGGAAGACAGTCAATCCTATTACTGTCAGGCTGATGATTTTCGAGATCTAGTCTTGTTATTTCTGGTTTATCATACAGCTCTCCATCCATCCCGCAAACCTAATTAAATTACTATTTAGCCCTGTTCCCTCCCATCTTGTGCCTAGGTTGAATCCTAGTCCTCTCTATCTCCCCTGTATTCCACTCCCTCATCGCCTCGACATCCCTACAATTTTTTTCCCAACCCTCCCCTCTTTTCTCAATCAAATACCAAATCACTCCAGAACGATTGCATGTCAGATCTCTTCTATCATTTTATGTTATTATGCTTTCGCGCATATATATGCAATACTCTTTTATCCTTTCTGAGAGAGGAGCTATTTCCTTCTGTCATAGCCAAAATTTTACAAACATTGCGTCTTAGTGTGCACGGAATATTTAACCCTGTCATCTACTTTCACGACACAACTTGATAACACAAGGGTTACTAGACACGATATAATATTTCGTGTGTATATAAATATTTATTATACTATTTACGAGTAAAGTTTGAAATACTGTATTAAGGTACCAATCTTTTCGTATTATTTTTACGCTCACGCCGAACTATCAAGACGTTTATTTTATTAATATTATGAACGCGTGTTTTCACACACAGAAGATAAATCACACTGCCACTATATTCATGAAAAACAACACGTGATAAGTTTATTTGGAAACACACGCTTGAATACTAGACTTAGTCTATTTTTGGTCCCGTTATGAGAATTATTATCAGAAAAATTGTTATAATATAATAGGGTAAAGTCATTATTAAAACCTCTAACCATTGCCTATAGTGTTGAGGCTATCTGGTAATAATTGCTTTAGAAAATATATTAAATTAATAATGATCACAATAATAAAAAGTGTGGATATAACAGGTATTATATCGTGAAAATTAGTAGAATGTGTAGATATATATCCATCAAATTAAAACGTTAGGAAAGCTTTGTAATGTAATGCTATAAATGATCAGCTTTGAAGCTTATGTGTTAATACGTCTAAGTCGCAATATTTATTCGCGTAGCTGATAATAGGTGATGTTCGTAGACGTAATATTATTATCGTATCGCTATGGCTTAACGCTCTCATATCATAAAACTTAAGGTGTACCAGCTGATATTTATGTCTACTAGTTTATTATGCTTTACAACTCACACTATATAGTAAAAAATTAAATCTCGTATATAAAAATTACAAAACATTCATAAACAGCTATAAATATACATAATCGAGTTTCTGACAGATTAGATACATACAGAAGTTTAGATACAACACCAAACATAAAACTTCTGATTTTTTACTGTCAATGATTTCTACTGCTTTAATTGCGCAAATATCACGCGAAAATTGATTTCTAAGCAAGTCAGAAAAATAAAATCTGGGATGGAACATGAATCAAGCTAGATATTCAACTAACGAATTATAAGGTCCTGGTGGGCAGGGGTGGGCGAGGGGTTGATGGTTTGATTTTACTGATTTACACTGATTTGAACTGCCACTTCTACAACTAATATCTAAAACTACGTGTGTTGTAATTTCAACACCATATATATCTATAACCATACTATCTATATTATCTATGAAACTTGAGGTTGAATTTAATTATTTATATATAATTATCAATAAGAATAACCTTATTTTATTATTATTATGAGTTATTATAGTGGTATTATTGGATAATAATTCGAAAGAATATTGTATATTGTACATGTACAATAGTTTATAATACAAGTTATTTTCGTCTATATTGAGTACATATAGTTAATATCAATTAATTATTATATGACTCATAATATTGGATTATTAATGATCGGAAAGAAATTTTGATCATTGAAAAAAGAGAAATAAAGTTAACAAAGATAGATAGATATTAATGTATATAAAAGATAGATGTATATATTACATAATTATGTATATAAATATATAATATTATAATAACACGTTATAAATATATTATAATTGATTATTAACTAATAATATATCTCTGAGTATAGTATCATATTGACTTGGAAAATTCGATTCGGGCCTGGAGCCGTTAAAAATTAAAATAATAATAATAAATAATTGAATAATAATAATATAATAATAATAATAATCATAATATATAAAATAATAATTGCATTAAGTAATAGATATAAATAATAATAATAATAATATAATTTAATATAATAATAATAATAGAGGAAAATGTTAAATTTGTCTGTATAGTCGCAAAAATAATTTCACCCATGGCTGTTCTTTAATGATGTAGCATAAAGTATCTTGGAGGCCTGAAAAGATGCTTAATAAAGCTTACACGATCATTAAACTCATATTACGAGGGTGATAAAGTCCTACCCCCTCATTTCTCTCTCCACATACATCTTTTTCATCCCTCCCCCCACTTCTTAGACATGGGGGGTTTCTTTTTTGTATGTTAGCGATTAGCTTAATAGCATCATCCACCTTCTTAGAGAAAGGGGAGTAGTTTTATTTAGTAATTATTGTTAAACGTTCATTGTCCTATCTTTATATCTAGCATTACATGTGTGAGTACGATAGATAGCATTTTCACACACATTCACATTAATGTTTAGCATATGACTACACAGATATATGATACTCACACACATACATACGTATACTATTGAAGATTCATAAGGCTCCGTATGCTAAGGTTTTCTCTTTAAACCTAAACGGCATACTAGTTTGAATGACAAATATGAAATCGCTTATTGCAATAATAGTATATATTATATAATATAGTTGTATACAGGAGTACGGAAAAACTATTATTATAAAGGTGTATAATTATAGTCTGATGATAGATAAAATTAATCGAAAATTTTTAATTAATTTGTTTAATATATGATTATATAGTATTAATACACTAATTATTATAATTATTTACTATATATTTATATATATATTCTATATTTTATATTATATCTCTATATCATATTATATCACTATATTTGATTCATATATATAATATATATATTATATTGATTAATATATTGCTATTGGCTATTATTATATAATATAATATAGGTATATATATATCAATATTTATTAGTTATATATATTTAATTGCTTATATTATACTATATATATATAATCTATATATATTATATATTTAATTTATAATTATATATATGTGTATAAATATATATAATATATAATAATATATATATATAATATAATATATACAGTATAATCATATATATATATATACATTTATATATATATATAGTATATTAGTACTAAATAATAATTAGGTATATATATTTTATATATATATTATCATTATATAGTATAATATACTATTTTTATTGCATTAGTTATAAATTATACATTATTTATATCTATATTAATATAATAATAGATATATCTATATATACTATATCACATATTTATTATATATATATTATATTTCTTGTTTTCCAAACTACTAATGGAAGACATTTCCTTAATTAACTCATCTGGAGGCGTTTTGATGGATAATGAAAATCATAATTTTGCCTTTGATTCAGATTCACCAGATAATCCAAATTTTTCATTATTTGTACCTAACAAGTTCTCGATTTCAGCTTTTTTTTGAGTCTAAGTAATCAGAATCATTTAAATAATATATAATATTATATATTATATCTCTACTATATATATATAATGTATATCATCAGTGAACAGAAGTATAATGCCAGAGTTTTATTATCATTCTATAACATTTAGTCCTATATTCTTTCTGCAATAAGATATATATAATATTATAGGCGTATATATATATATTCATGATAATAATAATTTATATATATCAATATATATATAAGTATATGTTATATATATATATAACTGGGGATATATTATAAAATATAATATATTATTAATAACCAATATTAATCAATCTTTTTCTAATTAAACTATACATATATGCTTAAAATGTAATATATAGTTAATAGATATAATGGATATTAGAATCTCAAAATTATGAATAAAAAGAACAAAAGAATAAATAGCATAAATATTTTTATATATATATATATATATATATATATATATATATATATATATATATATATATATATATATATAAATTTTAATATTAGTAATCATTAATAAGGTATCTATTGGAAGGAGAAGAAAAAAGGTTTGGAATGGTAAGGAGTCAGTTAAGTTGTAGGTAAGATAATTAATGTCTATTGTGATCACTCTTTAGTTGTTGACTAGTTTGAAATAGAAAGAATAAGGTCACATCTCAAAAACTGTTCTCAAAAGATGAAGAATTTCAAGAAACAGGAATGCGGTTTGTAACGTATACTTTCAATTGCTGAGAAAGAAATTGTTGATATTATCGACGTAGAAAATCTTGCCCCCTCCAGCATCTATATCTGTCATCATCATAAGTAAATCAAATTGTGATATTATTAATGTCAGTGACCGAAGTTTTAAGGTTCATGTCTTCAGTTCCATCAATCCCTTAAATTTCCCAATCTCAGATTTAACTTTCTTCGCATGTCGTCCAAATCTTCTCAAGAAGAAAAGATGAATAGTAACTCTTTTGTTCAAACAAGTAGTAATGCTAACATATTATTAATCTACAAGTAGCTCGTTTCTTTTTTAATGCATAAAATGATACATCAATGCAAATCTTGAATAAAATGTAGATAGAGCATAATATATAGAGCATAATATAGTTTTTATTATTGCATGCATTGTAATGATTATACTAAATATCTTTCAAATAACATTGTTTTTAGATACAATTAATAAATCACGTTTGTTTGTTGGAAGGGGAGGTTATATAATATATAATGCATTTATATATACTAGTTAGAGTATATATATATAATATTATGAGTTGAGTTATTAAATATATATATTAAACTCTTTATATATAATATTATATAGTATATATATATAGTATATATATATATCTTAGTTATATATATATAAATATATACTAGTATTATATATAATATTATATATAGTATGTATTCTGGCATATTATTAAACAACTATATATATATAGTCCTACTGTAGCCGATATATTTTTTCTTGTTTTACCTGCAATCTACCCACGTTTACTTCGGTTTGTTCTATGCACACCATGATTAAACCCAGCCACCGGGTGGGTAAGGTGAGCTATTCTTCCTGGGATGTACTTTCTTAGGTGCAACCCTGATTGATAGAGCTGTACCTTGTCTATCTAAGCGCTCGGAAATCAACTATTTAATGAAAAGGGCAATGGCCTTCTCTCACCATGTAGTATATATGGTAGGCTTTTTGGAGTTATCATGGTACCTTCCACGAGATAGTGCGTTTCCCATGAGAGCATCCATTTCGGTAGAGGTTATAACGTCTGCATCTTTAGCTAACCATATATGAAAATAACTTCTTTAGAAATAATTACAATTATTATAATATCCACACACATAACAAAAAGGAAGTGACCTTTAGTGTTTTTGATGTGTAAAGGGTAATAAACGAGGTATATAGTTAGAAAAAAAGACCAAGTTAACGATAATTTGCAAAGAAAGAAGTCAGATTAACTCATTGGACAGATAATTATATGAATATATAAACATATACGAAAACAGAGGAAGTCTAATCAAGAAATGGTACATAGGATTATAGTAAAGAATTAGATAATAAATAGGTAATAGACGATCTTACCCTGTGTTTGTCTACAGTTGAAAGTTGCCTTAGGGATTTGGTAAGGTATGGTACGAGGTGTGAAAAAGTATGGCTGGCTTATTGATTTTCTAACCCACTACGTCTAAAGGAGTATATTAATTACAATATGATGCTCACACTGAGATATTCTATTCTCTTATGAAATTATGACTGCACTAAAAGTAAGTTGCCACTGCTTAATTATATACCAATCTAACAAAACATTATAAATCATACTATTAACCACAAGTTATTATTTCTCAACTCACGATGACACATGGCTCAGATAGGCTAATATACTATATGTCAGTTTATTTTCATATAGTATCACTCACTTATTGTACTCTAGACACTGTTATTGTATCTTCCTTCGTCACTTGTCAGTAGCCCGTAGTCTATATATTTACAAACGCACCACTATAATTTGTGATGTGCTCTGGACCAACTCACTCTCATCATGTCAGTTGAAAATTATCTCTTGTGACGTATATTAATAAAATTTTTTGGGCAGAGTAACATGGGAACCTGTTATCTCAGATTACTTTTCACTGGTGGATATGAAATATTTGCTTGGAGGCCAATATAAATATGAACTAAGTTTCATTTCTCTGGTGAATAAAAACCTAAACTTCCGCTAGTCCCAATCGAAACTTTAGGAGAGATGTTTGTTGAAATCTCAAACAAGCAGTTATGCGAATGTTCTGTCGGAGACACTGTAACATGAGTTTCAATTCGACGCGCTGTGCCTCAAGATTATAACTAAGAGACAATATAACAGTCCTCGCTAAAACATTCCAACACATTACTCTCTGCCGTTATATACATTGATGTTAGCTCTCGCTTATTGATAAGTTGTTAATGACAGCTGTTTATTCGTCTGGTGGTGTGTGTGTGTGTTGGTGTTAAGTATGTTATGTGTCATACGCCTCTGGAAAAACAGTTTAGCTTACTTGAGTGGTAAAACTCTTACTTTGTTTGTCTTTATCAACGTTAGGTTTACACTCTGCAAAAATGGCTAAGTATGCACATAGGAAACTTAATGAATCTGCTGTTTTTAATGCACGGGCATGCTCTAATGGATAAAATAAATGGCTCTTAAAGGCATATTTAACCATTGATCAATGTCTATTCTAACCAATTGAATATCAACATGATTATAGCCTGAGATGAGGTGAAAGTGACCTCACAAATAATAGTTCAAACAAAATTTGCCATCCTTTCGTAACCACTGAGGAGAGCATTAAAATATCTTCAGACATGACAGTCAAGAATAAAATGATGAGGGTGAAAAGATATTTGGAGAAATTTTTTCGTCAGAAGAGAGAGAAAGTAGAGAGAGAGTAGAGAGAGAGAAGAGAAAGAGAGATGTAGAGAGAGAGAGTGACGATGAGAGAGAGAGAGAGAGAGAGAGAGATGTGAGGAGAAGATGAAGTAGGATCAAAATGCAGAGAGAGAAGAGAGAGAGAGAGAGAGAGAGAGAGAGAGAGAGAGAGAGAGAGAGAGAGAAGAGAGAAGAGAGGTGGTGAAATGACGAGGACTAATGAGTATGTAGTTTGAGTATGATCTTTGGTAGTAAGAAGGAGTGAGAGTATAAGCTAGAGACGAGGAGAGAGAGTAAGTAGAGTAGTAACGTGAGAGAGAGAGGAGAGTAGAGGAGATTTATAGTATGATGAGGAGCCAGGCAGTATATTGTTAAGAGATGTAGAAGATAAGAGAGAGGAGAAGTTAGAGGACAAGGTATGAGTAGTAGAAGATGCTGATAGGACGTATTGAAGAGAGGAGAGAATGGTGTCAGCGAAGATCGAGATGAGGCCATTCGAATTCTTGGTAAACATTCTTGCTATTTAGCTACTTACCTCTAGTTCTGGGTAATTGGACCCTAAACAAAGCAAACAAAATTATCACTTCTCAGTTTATTAGGGAAAGGGTTAAGTCAGTGTCTGTCGAAAATGTGAAGAGATTCAAAAATACAAATTCAAATTGAAGAGATTCAAAAATACAAAACAAATCTGAAATAGTTCAAGGAAAACAAATGACAAACGCTGCTTTAAAACGATCCAAAGGCATCACTTTCATCGATGTCATGAATGCAATTCTACCTGCAAGTAGTGATTATGAAGATCATCAGGTGTCTGATCATGCATCATAAATCGTTGACCAGTAGTACTTCAAAAAGAAACACTTTTACCGTGACGAGGACCCTCTTGCATGATGGAGGAAGCCTGTGGAAAAGTATCATGATCTTTCACAGTTAGCAAGGACCTACCTTACTTACCTTGCTTGTCCGCCAAAAAGTTTTGCCAGTGTACATCTCTTTAGTGGGGTTGGTATGATCTATGATGTAAATCATGATCTATGATATAAATTATGATCTATGATGAAAATTATGGTCTATGATGTAAATTATGATATATGATGTAAATTGTGATCTATGATGTAAATTATGATCTGTGATGTAAATTATGATCTATGATGTAAATTACATGCTCATAGAGAGCTGAATAATTATTGCTTTTTGAAGTATAACCTTGCAATAATTAATTTCAAAATTTGGTTTTACTATCAATTGTACACTAGGCTCTATAAGTTAATGAAGTACTTTTCATCTTTCAAAGGGCGGACGGAGGTTGGGGAAAAGAGGTTGGCGGGATGCTTGTAAGGGTGGGTACTCATTCTGCATCCTTGTAACGTTGGAATTAAATATATTTTGTTCATTCAATTTTCAATGACTGAACTCTTTCATTAAAAGCAAATATCATTTGCCATTTATACCTAGTTTGAAAATTGGTTCATTTCTGGCGATATATATAATATTCGCATTCTCAAATATTAAAAAAAAAGTTATTCGTATTCACATTCACGAATATTTAAAAAAATTTCTCATTCGCAAATATTGACTCATAAGCTATATATTCGGTAAGTGAAATTTGGGAAATGTGAATGACATGATGATTGTTAAGGTAGGAGGGGGACCGTGCTTAATATTATTATACTCTCTTCTTGGGGTGTCGTGGCATTCAATTGTACTGGCGGAGTCTTAGAAAAATTCTTATAGCTTTTATAATGCAAGCAAGCAGAAAATGGGTCACTGAACGAGAATTATTGAAAACATTTAAAATTTGAAAGCTTTCTGATTTAAAAAAAAAAAGTTAAAACTTTCGTAATGGTTTATTCTAATTCTGGAGATTATCACTCGCAGTATAACGTGTTTTGTGGCGATTTCAGCCGAACTTAGTGGTAATCATGAGATGTAGGAAAAATTAGATCTACGTGTATGTTTATTATTTTTATAAACTTTTTTAATTCACAGCCAAAAGACGTACAAGAAAGAAATGGTTCCCTTTCCTTTTCTGTGGCTTTGACTATATTTAACGATTGTTTTCCAAATCAAACTGCATTTTCTCTTCTTGTCTTTTTTCACGTCTGCTTTTGGCAGTGACCCGTTAACCAAAAAAGTCGAGACTTTTATCTACCCTGTACATAAATGTCTCCTCTCTCCAATCTCCTCTCTCTCTCTTCTCTCTTCTCTCTTCTCTCATTCTCCTCTCTCTCTCATTCTCTCAGTCACTCTCTCCTCTTGCATCCTCTCTTCTAGTTCTCTCGTTCATCATTCCTTCTTCGTCTTCTCTTGTTACTCTCTCGTCGTCATCTCTCTGAAGGAATAAATCCTAAGATTTAAGAATATATACAAACAACTCTTCATTTAATAAATGTCATAGCTATTCTTTTAATGTCTAAATAAGGGTATGTATCAATGTCACTATTTTCTGTTGTGTTTTTCTATATTCTGCACTGTTTATTATTGAATAGAATTGCTATGTAGAGTTTTTTGTATATTTCAATATTATTGGACGAGTGAGACATTGTGATAGTCGGATTTAGCAGTTTAATGATAAAAAAAATTATAAATATTTATTATTATATAATTATATATAATTATAGTCAATAAGATAACATAAGTTTTAACTTATAAATATTATTTTTATTTATATAGCAGATTTGCTTTAAAACTAGTATCTAAAAATTAATACGTATCGAGTGATATAGACATTGTGGTATACTACGGACGCAGAGAAGGCAAAAGGTGGAGCTATGTAGTAGTAGAATTCCCAACCTATTGTATTTGTGCTGCGTCTCTCCGTATAATCTCATTAGGCAGATATACTAATATCATAGTAGAAGTATGACGGGAACTGCAGGCCCCGGTCACCTATATACAAAATAAAAATTTCAGATACTCACAAGCAATCTACAACAAACGTAATATACAATAATTCTTATGAGTTACTTGGTATAGATCTATTACAATATATATATATATTTGTATAACTGTCAGGCTATTAGTATACTTCAGCATATATATATTTATTATATGTGTTTTTTAGGTGTGTGTGTATGTGTATCTATGTGTGTGTGTGGTGTGTTGTGGTGTGTGTGTGTGTGTGGGTGTGTCTGCTGTGTGTGGTGTGTGTGTGTGCGTGTGTGTCCGTTCGTGTCGTGCAGTTTTATGCCGTTCACTTCCAAAGTGAAACTCGAGATTCAGAACATATGTTGTTTAGAAGCAAGGTTCGTATCCATGGTAAAGTGGTAAAAGGGGGGGGGTTAAAACAAGAGTGCAGCAATGACTTGTGCCAACATTTTTTCTTCACACCCAACCAGTTGAATCCTAAAGAAAACACGCGTTATTTTTCAAAAATGGAAAAAAAAACAGAAGATAATAAAATCTTTTTTAAATTGTTGTTTAACAACAAAAAGCTTCTTTTTTAAAAGGTGCTTAATTGATTTTTATTTTTTTATTTTTATTAATTTATTTTGTCTTATCCGGAGCTGGTTTTAAATTTAAGCCTGCATTTTAATTATTTTAGACATTTTTTAAATTGCATGTCATATGTAAAAAAAAAAAAAAAAAAAAAAAAAAGTCGAAATGGTGCTTCTCCTATTAATAACTGCTTTTGGGAGGCTTTCCGAGGAAGGTATCGGTTCGCTCGAAAGAGACCGAATGATCGAACTTCGAACTCGCAATCCTAACTTGTTAAGCAAGTGCAGGTCGAGTGGAGCGAAACTTTGAATATCATCAGTGTGAGCCTCAGAAGACTTAAAAAGTGTTTCCAACAAGCGTAATCATATAACAGCATACACACACATCCTCACCTACACACAACACACCACACAACACACCACACATATAGACATGGTTCTATATATATCCTATATATTGATTATAATATCTATATATATATATATATAATATATCCTATCTATATATGTATATATATATATATATCTATGATATATATATATATATCTGCTGATATTACCTATATATTGTATATATATATATATATGATATATATATCTATTATATATATATATATATATATATATATATATTATATATATATATATATCATAATATATATACTTATATATATAATATATATGATATAATGTATGATTGCATCGTATATATTCATATATATATAATATTACTCATTCTATGATATAATATATTCATCTTATATTATATATCTATATATTATTATCTATATATTATAATAAATATATGATATATATATCACTAATATCTATATATATATATATATATATATATAAATATATTATATATATATATAATATATATATGATCTATCTAATATATAATATATTCCCATAGAAGGGTGCTCTTCTGGAATCAATCCCCCTTCTCTTGTCACTATTCTCATATTCAGTATATTCACTCATATATGAATTACATTAATATAATATATTATATCATATATAATAATATATATATATATAATAGTATATATATATTATATTAATTAATATTATATAATTAATATTATTATGTATATTATATATTAATATATATATATAATATATATATATTTAAATGAATTATATTTTATAATATAATTAGATTAATATATTATATTATATTATATAATATATATATATTATATTAATTTTTAATATAATATATATATAATATATTATATTATATATTAATATAGGTGATTACCTTTCCATACCGTAATATCCATACCTACGTATATATCTAATTAAAAAATATATTCGAATAAAGTTTCATATATATTACGATTATTTTAATGTGATCATGTTTATGAATTTACGAAAACAATCGGTTCTATATCTGTACCTCAAATTTAACGAAAACTTCAGAAAAAATAATGTGAATCAGATGTAAACATAATCGATATTGTTATGCGATCCTATCTTGCGAATATTATTTATTTGTTTATATTAATTATTAATTTAATATTATTTTTATATAATGATATATGTTAATTATGGATTAATAATACCTGAATATTACGCGAGATGATGTGTCCTAGAGCTAGATTAAGTTATAAGCTTGATATATTATATTATTAATTGAAATACTTTTATATCGCTGATTACTAGGAACTATTAAATATAACATAAATGATTATTATAATTTTATACCCGTATTAGCCTGTCAGTTAGATGCGGCGTCGCACATATAGTTTAAATAAGTCACAGCTATCATTTCGATTAGCTGTAGGAGCCTAATTTAAATTGGAAGTACAATTTGGTAATAAAAAAATTGGGGAAACATCTATCCTTATTAAAAGTATTACAAAATAAATTAAAAATTAACATAAAATAAAAAATAAAATAAATAACAAAGATTTAGGTATGTACGATGTTTTTTATTTTACAGCTTAGAACGATTTCGAGATCCAAAGCCAAAAACATTTCATTTGGCATTAAGTGAAAAATTATATATATATATAGTAGTAAATTATTATATATATATATCAAGTATTATAGTATATATAGTATAGTAATATATATATTATATAGTATATATTATATAGATATATATATATATGATATATATATATAGTATATATTATATCATATTATGATAGTTATATCAAGGTGGGCACCCGTCTTTTGGGGTAGTCCGCTAGCCGGCACTCCGCACTCTGAGAAACGTAGTCCGCTAGGCACTCCCTCCGGCAGCTTATTCAGACCATCAACCTCCGCTATCGCGAAGTCGCGCCGTCCGCACGTCTCCCGCGTAATATGTGGCGACTTCACAAAAATTAGATAATAAATACTAATAGCATTATCGTTACAAAAATTTATTATAATATTATATGAGAAAGTTGAATGAATATTTACAAAATCGCAAGAGATTTTCCACTTCCTCCTCATGTCGTTCAAAGGACAAGAGATCCATATTACCTTTCAAAAAAGATTAGGTGCTCAACTTTAAAAGCAGTTAATGCTGAGACCTCGTTTGCCCTGCAAATATCTCCACCAATACTAAGATCTTGCTCTACGGCAGCGAACTAGGGAGCAGGTTGTAATTATATTTTAGAA
>JABUQX010089827.1:0-2500 GCA_015478945.1 Trachelipus rathkii
TGAGTGTGCCGTAGTTTGCTGCCTTCTTGTTCCCACACGAAGTTTGTTCACCACCATGCACAACGCCTTTGTCCGAGGCGTGTCGCACGCTCGTACGTGTTCAATGGAGTGGTTCCGGAAGGCTGTGTCCTTGAGTGTGGAGGGTCGGGGTCCCCCGCGCGTGGCGGTCTCTTCGCCTCTTCGCTGGTCCCCTCTCGCCGCCTCCCGCCCGCTCGCGCCGTATCTGGTGTGGGGGTCAGTCTGAAATGCGCCGGCCTTTCAGGGCATATTCTTCATTGGTGACTCCAGCGGATATGTGCTCGGGCATTCAGGTGAGTTGAACGCACTGGGGTGTGCCCATCTTGTCCACGAGCGCAGCCGTGAATCTGGTGGGGTGCATGGTAACACCAAGCTCGAATGTGAAGCGGTGGGAACAAAATCTTTTTCCCCGGTCAACAAGAAGTTCGTTTGTGTGTTTGCTTGGTCCGCCAGTACTAACTGCTCGCTCGTTGCTGCCGGCCACTGCTTTGATTCAGCAGCATGTGAACTGGGTCTCTGGGTGTCTTTACTGTCCCACTTACGATAATAAAGGCTTGGAGGTGGACTTTGGTGTGTGTACCCGGACTGCTTGACCAAGTAGAAAGTTGCACCATCTAGGTCACGCAGATGATCCATTGGTGCTGCTGATATTGGATTTTTGGTCGAGCACGTATTTGACTGCTTCATATTTCTCTTGAGAGTGTGGAGTTGCGCAGAAGGAATTGAGGCGAACTCAGTTCGTTGGTGTATGAGCACACTCTTGCAAAGAGCGCTTGCTAACTTGTCTATGAAGTAGTCGCCAACTCTCGATCATATTGAGCGCCGAAGTTTAGCAGAGAAGAGCGGCGGACCATCTCGCAGTACACGAGGTCTTCCTCCTCGCAGAAATAGCCCATGTAGTCCTGATGCTTTCTACGAAAGAACGTGAACGCGCGTCCTCACCGAATAGATTTTTCTCTTTGAGTCTGGAGGCCAACAGCTCGGCGGAAGTCTTCGACAAGCTGAGTTGCCGAACCAGATCATTAAGCTCACATTGTGAAAAGGGCTGCGGACCATCTTGTGTTCCATACTCCTCATCTGTATCTTCCTCCCTCATATGCAGTGGTGGCTTCGTCGTCGCTGTCAGGAAGCTCTCTGCACGCTGGTACAGGAAGTTCTTCTTCAGTGAGCAACTGGACGGCGGGCAGATGGAAGGTCGGGGTAAACTGGAGGCGCTCCCGATTCTTCCGGTTGATGCAAGTAAGTTATCGATGGCGCAGGAAGTAACAATCGCGATTTCATGGTCAGACGGCCCCTTCCAAACCATCGGAATCGCCAACTTCAGTGAAGTTTCGTGCCCTTCGTTCCACCCCGGAGATATTCCACGCACGTCTTGCACACCGTGTGCTGTGCCCAGGACTTATCTTGGTCACCCAGCTTGACTTGAAAGTAAGCCTGGTAGGCGCGCTTCACAAAGCTTGTGATGCCCTTCCTGTGCATTGCCAGCGTGTATTCTCCGCAGATGTAGCAGAAAACGTCAGCATTATTCGCATGACCGTCGCGCTGAAGTTCATATCAATACTCTGAAAGAAAAGAAAAAAAGTCAATTAAGTCATTTTAAAAGCAGAAACACATCAGAAGCAACGCATTTAATTGAATTAATTACGCTAAAATTCTTTCCAGAATATAGGATTGAACTCAACCATCAGCATATTAGGAGACTAATTTTGGTGTTCTGAGGTCCAAAAATCACCCTTGGTTTTGCTCTATCAGGCCAACTTTTTGAGATACAGCCATAGGCCTCCTGACGAGCTATACATTTGATAATTATCATATGTATAGCTCGTCAGGTAGGCCTATGGCTGTATCTCAAAAGGTTGACCTGATAGAGCAAAACCAAGGTGATTTTTGGACTCAGAACACCAAAATTAGTCTAAATATACTGAGAAACCCCTGACGATTTTTTGGCTGTTACCCAGTGATATTAGGAAAATCACATTTTTTTTGTTTAGATAAAGTTTTTTTTGTATGCCTAACAGATTTGCTGTTGTTCATGGGAAACATTTCGAAGTTTTTAAAGATTTTCTCGTGATTAACGGCAAAACCGTTGGGAATACGAAATATTAATCTAAATAAAATATGTGTAACTTGTAGTGTTGCACAAGCTGAGAAAATTTCATTGTTAGAGGATAAATATTAAAAAAGTTACATGCCACCAATTATATTTTTTTTTTGGCAACTCAAAAATAAAAAATCACCATAATTTGTTCATTTTTCATCCGATCAAAACGAAATTTTCAGATCATATATAAATGGGTGAGATTTACATATTTTGTTCAGAATTTTTTTTTTTTTAAAGCTAAGGGGTTTACCGCTACTTATGGGGAAAATTTTGAAAATATGAAAATTTTCCATGCACAGCGGCAAATTTACTCTGTGAACTAAAATTTTATCTAAATAGAAAATGTGTATTTTCTCCAATTCTACCAATTCTACATGATCC
>JABUQX010089827.1:7500-15000 GCA_015478945.1 Trachelipus rathkii
TTGATTATTATTTATTATTATTATTATTATTATTATTATTATTAATTCATTTATTATTATTATTATTAATTATTATTATTATTATTATTATTATGTATTATATTATTATTATTATTATTACATTATTATTATTTTTAGGAAATAAAATATCAGCTTTGATTTTATAAAAGTTTTGATTTATTTCCAACGTCCTAAATATTTATTTTTGTACATTATTTAGTTTTTCCTTAAAATAAATTTATAATTACAGGAGAAGAAGATGATATATTTACATAGATTTCCCGACACGTTTCGTCTCTATACTTGAGACTTCTTCAGAAGATTATTTCTTGTAAGAGATGAGTGTTTTAATTTGATATATAAAATTAAATCAAAGAATTATATTAATTCTGACTGATAATACATTAAATTTTATGTTAATGTTTGGTCTACGTGTTTTGATGTAGAAGCCCTCCGCAATTTTTAAGTTTCTGGACTTCACAACGATCCGTTATAATATGTGAAGTGTTCGTAAATATTAACCTATAGTAATTGACCATGTGCGGTGTTGAAATGTTCAAGATTTTTCTGGGACTATAAGGCGATGTTGATATGCTGTCGCGACATCTATTCGACGTGTAACCATATTGTCGACGTACAGTCTGACCTCAGGGCAGTTTAAATTGGTACACACGTGATGGTTGTCGGGCAAACGCATCTCTTGTGCTAAAGAAGAATGACAGTTGTTTGGACTTATGGTATAGTCTGACTTTAATTTTTAAGGTGTCTTCAGTTTTGATGTGAGAGCTCAAAATCTACGAAGGCACTTCTGCTTTCCTTATTGAACTCTATAACATTGGAAGTTTCTTTAATTATATACTAAATTATATTAATAAAAGAAGTAAAATTAATCAGAGAATTCGATAAATTTCTTCTTCAAAACTTCCAATGCTAATAGACTTCAATAAGGAAGAGAAGTACCTTCGTATATTTTGAACTCTCACATCACAAACTAAAGACACCTCAAAATTAAAGTCAGACTAACCATAAGTCCAGAAGCAACTGCCTCTTCCTTTTAGCACAAGAGATGGCTTTGACCGACACCATCACGTTGGTGACCATTTAACTGCTCTGAGTCAGAATTGTACGTCGACATATATTGGTTACAGGAGAAAAGATTGTCGGACAGGGCATATCAACAACATCTCTACAGTCCCAGTACATAAAATTAATGTATTAATATCATTTGATTTGCTTATATATCAATTAAACACTCCATTCGCTTAGCAAGAAATATCTCTAAAAATGTCCTCAAGTAATAAACGAAACGAGTCGGAAAAACCTATGTAAAACATATCATCCCTTCTCTTGCAGAATTATTTTCAAAATTCTTTTTAAAGGAACTACAATAATGTACACAACTAAATATTTATTACGTTGAATTAAATGAACAAACTTTTATTATTATTTATTATTATTATAATTACTATTATTTTATTATTATTATTATATTATTATTATTATTATTATTATTATTATTATTATATTATTATTATTATTTTAAAATTATATTATTATTATTTATTATTATTATTATTATTATTATATATTATTTATTATTAATTATTATTATTATTATTAATATTATTTTATTATTATTTGTTATTGTTTATTATTATTATTATTATTTTATTAATTATTATTATTATTATTATTATTATTATTATTATTATTATTATTATTATTATTTATTATTTTATTATTATGATTATTATTATTATTATTATTATTATTTTAATTATTTTTATTATTATTTTCCAGAAAATATTACTCCATAACTTTACTATCTACGTATGGTATCGATGTGAGATACACGTAGGACGCTATGTTTGGTCCTCACCTGGTTTCATTTTACTCTAAAATAACCATTTCCGCAGCACCAAAGCTATGTGGTTACTTCCCAAACTATATACACCTGTCCGTAAGATGTACAGAATGCCCAAGAAAATTCCTATACACGACAGATGCCAAGCTATTCGTGAGCTAATAAAAATCAAGCCATTAGAATCCTGGAATAATTTCGACCATTGGAAGATAATCTAATTGGTTGATTTTTTTTACTCACAAATATAACGACTGGCAACTGTCGTGTATAGGAATTTGCTTGGACACTGTATCATTTCATTCATGCATCAATTAAACTACGCAGTATATATTAATACTTCAAAATCATTGATATTAGGTGTGTAGGAGTTGGAAGCCCCTCTAAGTTCTAATGGATAAAGGAATAAGATCAAAAGATAACATATTACATTTATAGTTTATTATATTAGATGTATTATATAAATTATATATATTATATTATATTATATTTATGTTTATATAATATTATATTACCATATTAATATTATATTATATTATATTATATTATATTATATTATATTATATTATATTTATATATAATTTGTATTAATATAATATATATATTATATTATATTATATTATAATTATAATATAATATTTAATTAATTATATTAATTATATTATATTTATTTATATTTATGTAGCTATAAAATTAAATAAACATATTTTATTATATAATAAAAAGTTATTTATTTATTATTTATTATTTTATATTACTTTTTATATTTCCCTTTGTTTATATTATATTTTATTATATTTATTATTTATATTATTTAAAATATATTATATATATTTTAATATTTTTGTAATTATTAATATTAATACATATTTTAATTATATTACAATAAAACATTTTATTATATTAGTATTATATTATAATTATATGTAGATTATATAATATTATATTATATTATATTATAATTATATTATATTATATTATATTATATTATATTATATTATTTTAAATTATATACTAAAATTTTTTTTTCAATACCTCTTCAAGATTTGGAACAGGGGCTGAAGAGCCGGTAAATATTATTTTACGGGGTCCAATGTCACGTAATTAATATATGGGTTTTCTGGCAAACCTGCGGAGCCTGTACATATTTTGCCGACTCCGATTCCATTATTTTAAATTGACCGGCTCCGGCTCCAGCTCTTAGTTATTATAATTTCATCTCCAATTGCACATGGTATCATTAGTTCTCTAGGTTATAAAATTTTTATGGTATTGAGAAAAGATTGGTGGTTGTTAGTGGCACCTTTATTTTAACATTTTAGAAAATATTTTAAAGAGTAAAATATTATAATTTACTTATTTCTAACTTTTAAAATAATTCATCTTTGAATTATGTGAATATATATAATATAATTTTATTCAAAACGGTTATTTCTTAAAAATAAAACTGCTTCAAGAAAATCCGCTAATGATGTGCTTAGATTCGATTTTAAGATTTTTAAATCCGATTAACTTTCTTGTAACCAATTATGTAAAAAAATAGGTTTGCATTCACTGTCTCAAAAACTTAATTTCATGATACATTTACTCCGTTTAATCTTCCACACAACTACATCATGATATTGAAACGTACCATACACAAACCTTTCTCAGCCATTAATATCTTTGGTGTTTTCTTTGTTCACGAACTTTCTTGGAAGATGTGTTTATCGATCATTACTTTGCTTTTACTAAAATTCCTATTGAATTCTAATTTTTTTTTCTAATTTTGCTCAGCTCTGGTACAATTATTTGTAATTCTTCAAGGATTGATGCAATATTTGATGTGTTTATCCTACTGATTGCTAATTTACTAATTGCTTATTTACTTTTTTTTAAATTAATATTTGCTAATTAATAATTGCTAATTTTACAATGCTCTTTGCTAACATTCCTAATACATATTTGATGTGTTATTCCATTGCTTAATTGCTAATTGCTAATTGCTAATTGCTAATTGCTAATTGCTAATTGTTAAATACTAATTGCTAATTACTATAATTTTTTCTCAAGATACTGATCATATTCGATGTGTTATCCCCTTACTGATTGCTAATTACACTAATTGCTAATTATTATAATTTTTCTAAGATGTTGATCATATTAATGTGTTATCCCCTTACTGATTGCTAATTACTAATTGTTAATTACTAATTTTATTTTTAATGATTCCGACTCTAAATTTTTTGCTTGTTTGTTTTTTGTGTTGTTGGTGGGGGTGGGTGTATGGTTTGGTTGGTTGGGTGGGGTGGTTGGGGGTGGGTGTGGTGGTTGGTTTGGGGTTTGGTGGCGGTGGTTGGTTGGTGGTTTGATGGTGGGGTTTGTTTTTGTTTTTTTTTGGAAGGTGCTAATATACTATGGCCAATTAATGGCAGAGAAGGAGAATAACAATCTTCAGAAGAATTAATATATTAAGCATAGGCATGAGTTGGAGGGAAGTGGGAAGGAGAAATAAGCTCCGGAATAAATTCTAAGGTGGAATTACAACACTAGGTGTACCCGAAGAGTTTCATCTTTAGCGGAAGGTAAAACGGAAGGTTGTGTAGTAGAAGATATTGGAGAAGAGAACAGAGTGAAGAAGCATAGTTAAAATTAATTCTATTTTTTTTTTAACAAGATGATTTTTTTTTTTTTTTTTTATTTTTTTTTTTTTATTTAAATGAAAGAATAAGATGGAACCAGTAAGATTATAGTTTGTCTAAGGAGAAAAAGAGGTTTAGTGTCAAGGAAAATAAATTTTTTGCAACGATTCTTGATGAAATATATATGCGTCGCGAGTTAAGTTGTTACACGGCAACGCTCGCGCACATTTTAATTTACGTTTCGTGGGTTTCTGGAGTTTGAAAACGACGGTAATTCATGAAGTCAGTTTAGCATCTCTGTGGAGAATAACACGAGAGAGAAACAGGCAGATTTAAACCAGATTTGCTAGGTTTTATTTCAAAGGGGAAAATATTTGAATGTTACTCCTCATTCCGAGAGAATCACCTCGATATATATGTTTCAGTACACTCAGAAGGGACCCCTCCACGGGGGATCCCTCTCACGGGGACCCCTCCTACCCAAGCAGTGGTAAATTCCATGGGAAATCAAAAGGAAGTCACGCGCAAAGTTTTGACCTGTTAGCTAGCACCGAAGGTGCCAAAAAATGTTTGCTCGCCTTAGCGGGGGTTTTTTCTCGCGAAGAATTGAAAAATAGAATAGGGTACTAGAAAACGAGTGATCTGAAGAACCGGAAGGAGGATAGTAGCTTAATAGAATAGGAACAAGGATTGAAGGTTAAAAAAGGCCTAGAAAGTTGGTTCGTCTTCAGGACATTCAGGGACACAAGCAGGGACTGCTCCAACTGCTTCAGGTCAGTATAAAAATCTAGCAGGCAAGTTCACCGCCTGCTTGTATAGAGTTAGAGAAAAGCCATTGGTGGTGGTGAACCTTTGAAAATCGCCAAAAAGAATGATTGATTTCAGAAAAGTGAAAATAGAGAATGTGTTTCTAGTTAGAGCTTTAGTCAAAGAATTAGGATACGTCAGTTGAGTTAGTTAAGGAGACAGATATGCAGAACAGATGAATTAAGAAGTAGATTGACAAGGGTAGCTTCAAAGCAATAAGGGTAGAAAAATTCGGAAAAGATACGAGAACAAACAACCGGGAAAAAGATAGGATGGAATAGGATAGGATACGCCCAGAGAAATGATATGATGTGATATGATATGATATGATATGATATGGATTATGTTGATATGATATGATATGATATGATATGATATGATGTGATGTAATGTAATGTAATGTAATGTAATGTAATGTAATGTAATGTAATGTAATGTAATGTAATCGTGATGTGATAGTTGTGTGATGTGATGTGATGTGATGTGATGTGATGTGATGTGATGTGATGTGATGTGATAAGATATATAGGATAGGATAGGATAGGATAGGATAGGATAGGATAGGATAGAATAGGATAGGATAGGATAGGAATAGGATAGGATAGGATAAGTGGGATTAGGATAGGATAGAATATGAAATCTACTAACAAGAGAGATAATAGATAAGATAGAGATAAGATAGATAAGAGATAAGAGATAGGATAGGATAGAATAGAATAGAGAGAAAGAGTCCAACAGAGTAGGGTTTGCTGCTAGAACCCTCAAACACCTGAGTTTTGGTTAAGAATAAGAGATGAGGTTCGAGGAAGGAGAGGTGATGTTCAACAATGTGAAAATTAGATGATAAAAGACTGCGAAGATTACAGAAATTCACGAAGTAAAGAAGACGTTGCCATCAAGAAAAGGTCGACAATTCCTTGATCGCACCAACCACACCAACGGAGGGGGACTAACCCAAATTGTCGACAGGGAAAATGGTCGACAGGGAAAATGGTCGACACGACATCAAAAAAAATTTCCCTACAGCCCGCCACAGTAGTCAGGTTAAGTTAGGTTAGGTTAGGTTAAGTTAGGTTAGGTTAGGTTAAGTTAGGTTAAGTTAGGTTAAGTTAGGTTAGGTTAGGTTAAGTTAGGTTAAGTTAGGTTAAGTTAGGTTAGTTTAAGTTTTGTTGGGTTCGTTAGAGAAACTCTAAATAAATAGATTTTTTTTTTTACAAATGTCAACCATTTGACCTATCGATCATTTTCCCTGTCGACCATTTGGTACTAGCTTCCAACGGAGGCCGTCAATTTAAATGGTGATGTTGGGAGAGGTGGATTAAGGGGTAAGTTTGGAACCTGTCTCTCTAGGCTTTTCCGTGGCCAATCTAGGATTTTCCGTTGGCCAATAGCCTAGGTTTTTTCGTGGCCAATCTAGGCTTTTCCGTGGCCAATCTAGGCTTTTCCGTGGCCAATCTAGGCTTTTCCGTGGCCAATCTAGGCTTTTCCGTGGCCAATCTAGGCTTTTCCGTGGCCAATCTAGGCTTTTCCGTGGCCAATCTAGGCTTTTCCGTGGCCAATCTAAACTTTTTCGTGGCCAAATCTAGGCTTTTCCGTGGCAATCTAAACTTTTTCAGTGGCAAATCTAGGCTTTTCCGTGGCACAATCTAATAACTTTTTCGTGGCCATCTAGGCTTTTCCCGTGGCCAATCTTGGCGGTTGCAATTTTTTTTAGAAGGAAAGTGTTGTCTGTAATAATGTTTCATGGTGTGTGACAAAGGAAAGCCTACTTCAGTGTAAAGAAGAATATGGATATGACTGCAAAAGGGGAAACCATTGTCCATGGAACCCCTTGGGATGTCCCAACACTCGCATATAATAGGCTGAATATTTGGGGTTATCTCGTCCCTTTGGGAGCATTACTCCCTCCCCGTATATATATAATATATATATATATATATAATATATATATATATATATATATATTATATATATATATATACTATTTATATATAATATTTTTTTTCTCTATAATAGTATATATAATATATATTTATACTATTATATATATATATATATACTGTTAGTATATGATACTAACAGCTCAGGCAAACAAATTTTTACAATTATAATGCCTAGATAATCTTGAAAATTTACTAAATTATTTATGTTTGTCGTGCGCTGAATATAAAAATCATATTGAGTTTTTGTCTATCATTTCATTTTGCCGCC
>JABUQX010089827.1:22500-24942 GCA_015478945.1 Trachelipus rathkii
GCCGCTGTGTCTTCATTACAACAAGTGAGGAAATTAAGAAGGAAGTGGTCCCAAACTTTTGGTGTGGTTCATGAAAGAAAGCAGCCAACCCTCCGTAGAACCATGAATTAGAGTTGTTGGAGCCGGATGCCCGAAGAAAGAAAGCCGGAGCCGGAGCCGGGAGCCCGGAGCCGGACGAGCCGCGGAGCCGGAGCCAGGCCCGGAGCCGGAGCCGGAGGCCGGGAGCTGGAGCTGGGAAACCTGTAAGTATCAGGGGTTTTTTTTGGTGTATTCGGAATCGGAACGCCTCAATCAATCAATCAATCAATCATCAATATGAGGCAATATACATGAGGCATTTCTAGTGCAGTAAAAGTAGTAAGTAGCTTGCCTCTCGCCACCCAAACCTATAACGCACTGTCGCTTTTAATTCGTCCTCTTAAGACACGCAGAGCGTTCAGCTGAGGCAAATGCTTTCAACCTCACCCTCCACCTCCCCCCACACACCGAAGAATTATTAAGACTATTAAAAAACATTTTGCGAAGATATCTATATAAGTTTTTTCCTCTGTATTTGCGAGAGGAGAGTAGAGAGAGAGAGGAGAGAGAGAAGAGAGAGAGAGAGAGAGAGAAGGAGAGGAGAGAGAGAGAAGAGAGGGAGGATGAGAGACAGAGAGAAGTCGAGTTATTGCAACTGATCGAGTTTGTAAAAAAAGCGGTTCAAGTATGTTGCAAAGATAGATGATAAAATGTATACAGATGTAAATACATTAACACAATACATTTAAAAATAAAATATATTAATAAGTTTATTTCGTTAAATTATTAGAAAAAAATATTGAAAAGCAAAAACTTAAAAAAGTGATTAAAAATTGTCATAGAATTTGAGGCAGTTCGTTACTTAGCTGAGATGCGGTTTTGCAAGTAAGTAACTAACATATTAACTAACTGACTGTTACTAACTAACATTAACTAACTACCGTAACTAACTATTACTAACAAACATATTAATTATCACTAACTAACATATTTTACTAAATAACTAACAATTAACTAATACTTAGCTACTAACTAAACATCAACTATCTATGAAGTCATCAAAGAGTTAATGGGGTAACAATTAAACCACTATTGGGCGGTCGCGCTCCGGCGTAGCACAAGGAGAGTTGCTTCTCCGCATGAAATTACGCCTGAGTACTAACTATCCCTTGACTAGATCATGTTTGTGGTGCATTCCCTCTTTTCCAGATATTACTGTTCTTTGGGAAATTCCTTGCATCCTTTTTTTTTTTTTTTTTTTTTTTTTTTGTCTTTCCTTTGAAAGCGCGCGCTCATCTGAGAGATTTGCGTTAGGTTAGGGTTGGGTGGTTTCTTTATTTTACTTGACCCAACTTTTTTAGAAGAATCCAATCAGTGAGTGGGTGGTAAATCTGTTAATATTATATATATAAATATATATATTATATATATATATATATATATATATATATTATATATATATATATATAGTATATTATATATATATATATATTATATATATATATATATATAATATATATATATATATATAATATATATATATATATAGTATATATATATCTATATTATATAATTATAATATATATATAATATATATATATATATATATATATAATATATAATATAATATAATATATTACACATAATATATATATATATTTATATATATATATAATATATATATATAATATATATATTATATATTATATATATATATAATATAGTATATATATATATATATATATATATATATTATTATATTCATGATTTGGTTTTGTGTGTTGGTGATCTGAAAGAAGGTGTTTCAGTGGATTGCAAAGGGGTTATTCAAGTATATAAAAGGAGGTTTTGAAGTAAATGTAGATAAAAGTAAGGTTATGGTAGTGAGTGATTGTAGTCGTAATCTGTGTGAAGTCATGTTAGATGAGCAACTGGAACAAGTTGGTCTGAGTTTAAATATTTCAGGATATTTGTTGTATGAAAAGGGGAAACGGATGTTGTATGAATATAAGTTGGAAAGTTGGTTAATGTAGGATGGTAGCCTGGTACAATTAAATCCTTTGGTGGATGTGAAGGGGGGCTGTCTTGAAGTGCTTCTCTAGGGTTTTGCATGAGACTATGTTGCTATATGTGTTAATGTATAGTAGGGGAACTATGGTCTGGAATAAGGAGGTATAGATCTATAGGGTACGGAATGTGTTCAGATGGAAAATCCTAGGGGCATGTTAGGTGTAGGAGAATTGATAAGATGAGAAATGAACGCATTAGTGTTAGAGAGTTGTTTTGGTGTGAAGAAAGGGGTAAATGAGAGAATAAACGGAGAGTACATTGAGATGGTTTGGTCATAATGGAAAGGGTAGTGAAAGGTTGGGTTGGTTAAGTGGTTTGTATGGTTATGAGTGTGTTGGGAAAATGAACCGACTG
>JABUQX010089828.1:0-12500 GCA_015478945.1 Trachelipus rathkii
ATATATATATATATATGTTGTTGTTGGTATATATATATAGTTATTGTTAGTTGTTATTGCTGTTGTTATATATATATATATATATATATATATATATTATTGGTTTATATATATATATATATATATCCATATATATAATATATATATAGTTAGTTATATATATATATATATATATATATTTATATTTATATATATATATATATATATATATATATATATATATATATATATATATATATATATAAGAAGTTAGTTATATATATATATATATATATATATATATTTATATATATATATATATATATATATATATATAGTATATATATATATATATATATATATATATATATATATATATATATATATATATATATATATATATATATAAGCTAAATATGAGATGCCTTACATTATAAATAGTCCCAATATTACATAACAAAATCATATGCTCTCAAAGAATTGGAGGCAATCATTGAAGATATGGTGAACAGATTGCGAGGTATGGCGACGGAAATATTTGCTGATGGAAGAAGGGTCCCATGACATGTAGAGGCTGCGAGTGACATTTGTGTGGCCAATACGGAGGCTTGCAAGTATCACCTCTTGCAATCTCTTTCGTCGGTGAGAAGAAGACCACGTACCAATGTTAGGGTTTATATTTCTAAGTTTCGTCCCTCACTGGTCACCTGTCAAGCACTTCTATTAATAATCCGAAAGCCTTGTTGGAGCAGGATAATAATCAGCTGATGGAGACGACCTTGTCGAATGTCATCCAGAAGGTACTTTGAACAGCTCTCGAAAAGAAGAGGCAGCCTTTTTGGCCTCTCTGTCAGCGATTTCATTGCCAGTTACCCTTACGTTAGAAGGGGTCCAACATAGTATGATTTGCTTTCTAAAGAGAATGGAGCAGCCGAAGAAATTATTGTAAAGCGGATACCATTGTTTTTAGAATAGGAGCTTTAAGCGCCTGGAGGGCACTGAGAGAATCTGAATAAATGACATATGAGTGGTCTTGGTTAAGGAATAGAATCGAAAAAGGGTAGTTATTATAGTCATTAAATCTGCCGTAAAAATTGAAGCATGATGGGAAGGATAAGGGAGAGGTTGCGGTCAGTAACGATAGTAGACGCACCCACGCTGTTCCCTGTTTAAGAGCAATCAGTTAACACAGAAGCAAATCCTACGTGAACTGCGGAATGAGACAGTAATGATGCCTTAACAAGGCAGCGGGGTGCTAGATTTGAGAGATGTCAGACCAATACCAGGAAACAGGGAATAGCCAAGGGTATAACCTTCCTCGTAAGAGAACGGCCGCACCTTTTGCAAAGGGATTTTGAGGAAGTTAAGGATGTTGTAAACTGTTTGCAAATGGCCAGTAAGGGGATTTTGATTTATCACTCACAGAATAGGTGATAGAGCAGATGGTTTTGGGTTTGAAGGCGAAGCTCGAAGAGAGAGTGGCATCACATCGGATTCAACTTCAAGTCTCACCATTGGGGACGATCGGAAAGTTCCAGTGGACATACGGATCACCTCGCTTGGATGGGATCTAACAGGTGTAGTAGTGTTTTGAGAAACACAGGTGGATCACCATTATGACCGTACTCCTTCTTTGTGTTAAGCTCAAACAGGGGAAAAATAACGTCATTATAAAAAATTGCAATGCTGAGCATAGTAGCACGGGAATTGTCTAAGGTGAAATTGGAGGCAAAGGATTGTGCGAATAGCTTAAGTGGATGGTAAAACGAAAGTTGTTCTATCGGAGAATAAATACTAGAGGATAAAAAGAGAATCTGGAATTTAATTTTTTTTTTTTTTTTTTTTTTTTTTTGCGAAATGCTGGAAAATACGAGAGGAAGATGAGTCAGAAAAATTATTGCATTTTCTGTGGAGAAAAATGCTTTTAGCTTCATGGGGAATAGATTTTTCACGATTCGGGAATGAAATATAGAATACATGATTTTCTGAAGTTTGAAGACGACGGTAATTCAAAGTTAAACCAAGGTTTAGTTAAAAGGAAAGAATATGGAATGAACACCTTTTTTTAATTTAGTAACCTCGGTAATGCTCTCAACACACTCCGAGGGACAAATCCCACGGAATCAGTAGCCATTCCACGGGAAATCAAAGAAGCACAACAGCAAGTCAGATCAGTTAGCAGCATCAAAGGGCCAAAACTTTTCCTCTCAGTAGGCTATATATAGTATAGTTATAAGGTATATATATATATATATATATACAAAAACATGGCAGTATGACTATATATATATATATATATATATATATAGAGTTGTCTATATATATATATATATATATATATATATATATATATATATATATATATATATATATATATATATATATATATATATATATATATATATATATATATATATATATATATATATATATATATATATATATATATATATATATATATATATATGATGTTGTTTTTATAAAAAGAAAGCAAACTTTTTGCTTTTTAATTTCAGTACAAGTTCTGTTTTATATTTTTCATTCTCTTCATTACTTTCTAATCCATTTTCATTGGAGTGATGGAGGTGCCAGATCTGCCTTTTGGTGCATGTTTCCTCTATCGTGATCCAAATAAACGTTTTTTTTATTATTAAATATGTTTTTGTTGAAGTCCGGTAAGAAACCTTTTTTCTACCACATTTTAAAATTTCAGTGCAGATATGAATGATTGGACGATTTCTTTCTTATTATGCTTATTCCATCAAATTTAGACCTTAAATAAAGTTTTCAAAAATAAAATGGTGGCGTTTTTCGGTACTTTTTTCTTCTTATATATATATATATATATATATATATATATATAGCATATATATATATATATATATATATATATATATATATATATATATATATATATATATATATATATATATATATATATATATATATATATATATATATATATATATATATATATATATATATATATATATATAATTTAAACCATCAAAATCTTACATTTTGCATAAGTTGCATTCTTCCACTAAATTTTATGAAGTCTTTACAATAACTAATTATATTACAACTATTATTAATATTATTATTATTATTATAATTATTATTATTATTATTATTATTATTATTATTATTATTATTATTATTATTATTATTATTATTATTATTATTATTATTATTATTATTATTATTATTGTTATTATTATTATTATTATTATTATTATTATTATTATTATTATTATTATTATTATTATTATTATTATTATTATTATTATTATTATTATTATTATTATTATTATTATTTTTATTATTATTATTATTATTATTATTATTATTATTATTATTATTATTATTATTATTATTATTATTATTATTATTATTATTATTATTATTATTATTATTATTATTATTATTATTATTATTATAAACAATAAATCAGCATTTGTCTTGATATAATTTTGCAAGAGTTTTCCAAATTCCTAAAAACCTTCCTAACATTTTCGTTAATTTGCTTTAGGACAATTCTTCAAAAAAAAACAAAATAATTGCCGTAATAAACGTTCCAAGCTTTCGTCCATTCACGTTGGACATTTTCAAGACTTTATTTTAAGAACGAAGCCAAAATTAAAATTAAAATAATACAATTATTGCAAATAAAGTAAGATTAAAATATAATTTAAAATATACAAAAAAAAGAAATGCGAAGTTTATAATATATATTTATAATATTTTACTAGAAAAAAACGCTGAAAAACACATTAAATATATTGACCGACCCTAAAGACAAACAAGATAATAATAATAATAATTTGATATTCTATTACAAGAGCGAAGTGGTTGGTTCAATAAATGAGAAGTCAAAATTGAAAATTATTTTAAAGAAACATGTTAAAGGGAAAAATAATGAAACAATCACTATTAGAAGCTATTATCAGCCAACAAAATTAGTCTTCGTGATGTACATCTGCTGGCGAATGCACCAACGTCCTGTGCCAATTCTATTGCAATGAGAGTGGATGTAACGCCACTTACATTGGTTATACGACGAATACACTTCGGCAGCGTATGTTGCAGCACAGGTACAAACCAAGTAAGATACACCATATGCAGGTAGAACATAAAAAATTGCACAATAATGAAATAGTAAATTACTTTAAAATTTTGAAAAAAAAAAGGAAATTTTCTGTTGTTACACTGGCAGAGTCACTTTTTTTTTTTTTTTTTTTGAAAAAAAGGGCATAATATGCAATAATATAACGAAATGTCCCACGCTTACCCTTAAATATTTGCTCATTGAAAGAAAGAAAAAGACACAATATAACTTATAAACTTCACATTTTCTTCCCGTATATTTTAAATTATGGATTTAATCATACGTTATTTGCAATAATAATATTATTTAATTTTGGCTTCTGTTCTAAATAAAGCAATATCCTTCGAAAATGTCCAACGTGAGGGACGAAAGCTTGACGTTTCAGATGGCAATAATTTGTTTTATTCAAGAATTGTCCTAAGGAAAATGTTAGGAAGGTTTTTAGGAATTTGGAAAAATCTTGCAATTATTATTATTATTATTATTATTATTATTATTATTATTATTATTATTATTATTATTATTATTATTATTATTATTATTATTATTATTATTATTATTATTATTATTACATTATTTATATAGTGTAGTAGTAGTAGTAGTAGAGTAGTAGTAGTAGTAGTAGTAGTAGTAGTAGTAGTACCAGTAGTAGTAGTAGTATTAATTATTATTATTATTATTATTATTATTATTATTATTATTATTATTATTATTATTATTATTATTATTATTATTATTATTATTATTATTATTATTAATATTATTATTATTATTATTATTATTATTATTATTATGGATTTTCATGGAATCTCCTTCTTTGACAGGATGTTGAATTTAAAATGAAAATTTGCATATTTATAGAATAATTACTACTAATTACGTAATTACAAGTAGAATATTTATATATATATATATGTTATATATATATATATATATAGCAGAGGATATATATATAGTTATATATATATATATATATATATATAGTATATATATATATATATATATATGTTATATATATATATATATGTATATTAGTGATGCATAAAAATAATTTTTCTCTATCCGCATCCGCATCCGCGGAGCATCCGCACACTTTATTAAAGATTATGCATCCGCATCCGTTTTGCCGGATGTTGCGCGGATGTTTGTTGTCGAGATTTGATAAATAATTTTATAATAAAAATACTTAAGAGGAATCTAGTGAAAATGAAAATGAGTTGAAGGGAATTCTAAAACGGCTTGATATTCCATATCTTATTACTGTTAATGCCAGTTCCAATTGCTGAATGGCACATTCGCCGATGGAGTTGAAACGGCATTGCTCAAAGACCCTTGCTTTGCGTACGCCGCCCGTTCCACAACATTCCGCCAATGAGGAAAATAACATCATATCACACTGTTAAGCTATTGAAACCATTTGAAGCAGTCATCAAAAATCAGCGCCTACAGCTTCTAGTAGTAGAGTACTGCACAACTGCCCTTCAGACCGTCTGACCTTTTTCGGGGTCCGAATTTTACCCAACCTTGACCTTTTTTGACCTTGACCTTTTTGGGCAATCAAATTTTTGAGCCCAAATTTTTTACCTGACCTTGACCTTAGCTTTAATCTTTTCGGCCTTGACCTTTTTCGACCAACTTTATCTTCCATGGTCAATTTACCAAAAATTTTTGGCAACCTGGCAACCATAATTTTTGCAACCCTTCGAAGAAGTGTTGCGCCAAACGGTTGCGTAAGCAACCGTTGTACGTATCCCACTTACTTTTCGATCATCCCCACCATGGGTCACTTGGCCCACCTTGTTTTGCAACCCCGCCAGCTCCTTGGATGTTCTTGTTCAACATATTTTTGTCCTTCCTTGGACTTGCCCTTTTGTCGTTCAACCCATTGACCATGATATTTTGCCTGACCTTGACACCATGGGTCAATTCTGGGTCCACGCTATATCACCGTGTCCCACCATATGTCTCAACTTATGGCGTATGGATCTATCCCAACTGGAACACCTGCACATCACGCGCACACACACACACACACACACACACACACACACACACACACACAGATTTACTTACACACACAGATTTTTACACTCACACAGATTTACTTACACTCACACACAGATTTACTTACAAACATGTAGATTTAATTACACAAACTTACAAACACTCAAACACACATTCACACACACACACACACATACACACACTATGACACTTACCACACATTCACTATGACATTTACATTTACCCATAGACCATTTACACTTATAATGTATTCACCATCCCTGATCTTCCAATAATACTTCTGCCCAATTCTAATTATCATCCTTAATTTTTCGACAGCCCTAATTTTTCGGCCAACCCTTTTTGACCTTTTGTATTCTACGGTACAATTTTGGCATTGTAACTTTTTTGACCTTGTAGGATGGCTTTGATGGTTCCCAATCAACGTAAGAAGTATCTAGGGTATTAGTGTTCCATGAGTATTAGATGAGTGCCAGGTGAGTACCAAGTGAGTGCCAATGAGTGCCAATGAGTGCCAACTGGCCAATGAGCGCCAATGAGTGCCAAGTGAGTGCAAATGAGTGCCAAGGGAGAAGCCGCGAGTGCCACATGCGCCAACTGAGTTCACTTTTCAATCCTTTCTACCTCCCTGAACCCAGAATAGCCCCATTGTGTTCACCCCTAGTTAT
Source organism: Trachelipus rathkii (assembly GCA_015478945.1). NCBI lineage: Eukaryota > Metazoa > Arthropoda > Malacostraca > Isopoda > Trachelipodidae > Trachelipus > Trachelipus rathkii. The sequence continues at coordinate 6,781 of JABUQX010089828.1, forward strand.
AAGGTATGAGGAATCGATTTGTGTAAATTGCTAGGATGCTTCCTACTATGAGTTAGTCTTTTCTAACAATTTTATAACACGATAGAATATATATTCAAGAGTTAACTTTATATAGAACGAAATGTTTCAGAAACGTCCGCAGGTGAACCCACCGCGAATGCGCGCTTCGCAGGCGTACATTATTTCCGCGTTAACGTCAGCGTCAGCAGACGCACATTACCGCGCAAACAAAAATATGATATCAATAACCATTCAAGAATTTCTTTTCAAATATACTATGAGTCATTCATTTTTACTACTTTAATGAAATTTTATTAAAAACATATACTTATTATACCTTAAAGCAGTAAATCAGTAAATCAATAGAGGTAAGCTACCTAGCAACAAAGGGGATTAGTATGCTTTTGTTTACCGTTTTCACCATGTTTTAATGTTTAACTCACATATTTATTAACATTAAATACCTTAAAGCAGTAAATCAGTAAATCAATAGAGGTGTTACACAGCAATGAAGGGGGTTAGTATGCTTGTTTTACTGCTTTACCGTTTAACTCATGTTTACTGTTTAACTCATGTTTTACTGTTTTAACTCATATTATTAAAAATACATACCTTAAAGCAGTAGTAAATCAGTAAATCACAGAGGTACACAGCAACAAGGGGTTAGTATGCTTTGTTTTACTGTTTTACACCTCATGTTTTACTGCTTTAACTCATATGCACTGCTTTAACTCGTATATTTATTAACATTACATGCAAATCAGTAAATCAATAGAGGTGTGACCTGTGGGATTAGTATGCTTTTTGTTTTACTGTTTTACTGCTTTAACTCATATGTTTTACTGCTTTAACTCATGTTTTACTGCTTTAACTCATATGTTTTACTGCTTTAACTCATGTTTTACTGCTTTAACTCATGTTTTACTGCTTTAACTCCTTATGTTTTACTGCTTTAACTCATATATTTATTAACATTATGTTTTCTTTTATATTTTTTATTTTGTTTTAATACTTTTTATTTATTTTATTATTATTTTTATTTATTTTTATTATTATTTTTATTATTTTTATTATTTTATTTTTATTATTATACTTAGTGTTATTTACTTCATGCCTATTGTTATTATTATTTAGAACACACATACACACACGCACACACACACACACACACACACACACACACACACACACACACACTCACTTACACATATAACGTATAATTTATTAAAACATTTTATTTTTATTTTTATTATTATACTTAGTGTTATTTACTTCATGATTATTGCTATTATTATTTAGAACACACATACAACATCACTGACACCACTGACATTGTCACACACACACACACACACACACACACACGCCCACTCACTTACACACATAACGTATAATTTATTAAAACATTTTACGTTTTAATTAAACACGTACATTTATATTACTCATTCAAATATAACTAAAATTATTTCAAAGTTTCTTAAAACTTCTATAATAAATCAATCATTATCTTTGAACAAAGAATTTATTATTAACTGTTAATACTTTTTGTTTATAAATTTTATAACTATCAAGTTTTATAATAACTTTTACTAAAATTTTATGAAATTTTATTAAAAACATATATTTTACGTACCTTAAAGCAATAAATCAGTAAATCAGTAAGGCCAGCCCCTAGCACCCCTCTACACCAAGCTATGCCACGTTTTGTTCTATTGACTTACTGCTTTACATCATCTTTAGCCATGTAATAAGTATAAAAATAACAAAATAAGTTCTTCTCTGCTAACATAACATGTATTTTATTATACATACTGAATGGGACGGTGTCCAAAAGATATCATCCTCTAGGATGTGTGCCCTACCACTTTGAAATACAACGCCCCATATTTTCGCGACCGCGTAGTAATATTACGCCGGCGGGTTCATGCGGCTGTTCCGCACCGGGTCGCGCTTGCGGGCGCTCTTGCGTTTTGCTTCACGTGATCTACTATAAATCTAGTGAATTAATTATTATCTATTCTAGTGAAATTAATAATTATTCCTCAATGTAAGTATTTATTATAAATATGATATACACTTAGTAAAAATAAAACACTTTTAATAAAAATCAGATAACTTGTGCACCGCTTAACAGCTAAAATGACTATGATTTTAAAATGAGTTTGGGTCTAAAAGATAATAAAACACACCTGCTCAAATACAAGTTTAAAGAACAAAGTTAATTTTCATCCAATCACAGGTAAGGCTCAGGATATGAAAAAAACATGTTTTTACATACCTTAAAACCAAAAAGACGATAAAATAATTCTCGACCAATCACATACGAGGTCATACGTCATGTAGAGATAAGGATTACCCGACCAATCACAAGTAAGAAAAACATTTCCTTCTTACTTAAAGGATCTTACAGATCCAGCATGTTTCAGTTTGAATATATTTATAAAATAATGTAATAACAATGATTCTTGTCTATACTGGAACTACCTTTTGACCTGGTATTAGGGCTTAAATTAGCCCCGATGGGCCAAAAAGCTGAGTCCAAATTTAGGGCCTAAATTTAGCCTAACGTAGTTATTGCACCATATTTCAGAAAAGGGTCAGTTTGAAATATATTTGACCTGGAATTAGGCCTAAATCGCTGGCTACAAAAAAAGGATTATCCTAAATTTAGCCTGAAAGTTATTTCAACACATTTTACAGAGAGAGGTCGTTTTCTGTATCTGTAAGGAGTGTATTGTTGTGTTTTCTTCGTGATGGATTGTCAACAGATAATAATAATAATAATAATAAAGAAAACTGAATTATTTAAAAACTTTGAAATATTTTTAGTTAACATCGAACTGAATAATATAAATGTAAGTGAATAATTGTTATATTTTTAAATAAAACTTAGAATGATTTTAATAAAATACTTATGTTATGTTAGCAGAGAAGAACTTATTTTGTTATTTTTATACTTATTACATGGCTAAAGATGATGTAAAGCAGTAAGTCAATAGAACAAAAAGTGGCATAGCTTGGTGTAGAGGGGTGCTAGGGGCTTACCTTACTGATTTACTGATTTATTGCTTTAAGGTACGTAAAATATATGTTTTTAATAAAATTTCATAAAATTTTAGTAAAAGTTATTTTAAAACTTGATAGTTATAAAATTTATAAACAAAAAGTATTAACAGTTAATAATAAATTCTTTGTTCAAAGATAATGATTGATTTATTATAGAAGTTTTAAGAAACTTTGAAATAATTTTAGTTATATTTGAATGAGTAATATAAATGTGCGTGGTGTTTAATGAAAACATAAAATGTTTTAATAAATTATACGTTATATGTGTAAGTGTGAGTGCGTGTGTGTGTGTGTGTGTGTGTGTGTGTGTGTGTGTGTGTGTGTGTGTGTGTGTGTGTGTGTGTGTGTGTGTTCTAAATAATAATAGCAATAGTCATGAAGTAAATAACACTAAGTATAATCTTACAAAAGAACTTATTTGATATGTTTAAACAGGGTGGGTCTATGGGCAAGTGTGTGTGTGTGTGTGTGTGTGTGTGTGTGTGTGTGTGTGTGTGTGTGTGTGTGTGTGTGTGTGTGTGCGTGTGTGTATGTGTGTTCTAAATAATAATAACAATAGGCATGAAGTAAATAACACTAAGTATAATAATAAAATAAAATAATAAAAAAATAATAAAAATAATAATAAAAATAAATAAAAATAATAATAAAATAAATAAAAAGTATTAAAACAAAATAAAAAATATAAAAGAAAACATAATGTTAATAAATATATGAGTTAAAGCAGTAAAACATATGAGTTAAAGCAGTAAAACATGAGTTAAAGCAGTAAAGCATGAGTTAAAGCAGTAAAACATATGAGTTAAAGCAGTAAAACATGAGTTAAAGCAGTAAAACATATGATAAAGCAGTAAAGCAGTAAAACAAAGCATACTAATCCCTTGTTGCTAGGTACCACTTACTGCCTTACTGCTTTAAGGTATGTACGTTAATAAATATATGAGTTAAAGCAGTAAACATATGAGTTAAAGCAGTAAAACATGAGTTAAAGCAGTAAAACATATGAGTTAAAGCAGTAAAACATGAGTTAAAGCAGTAAAACATATGAGTTAAAGCAGTAAAACAGTAAAACAAAAGCATACTAATCCCTTAGGTGTTAGGTAACACCTCTATTGATTATGATTTACTGTTTTAAGGTATGTAATGTTAATAAATATACGAGCAAAGCAGTAAAACATACGAGCAAAGCAGTAAAACATGATAAAGCAGGCAAAGCGCAGTAAAACAAAAGCATACTAATCCCCTTGTTGCTGTGTAACACCTCTATTGATTTACTGATTTACTGCTTTAAGGTATGTAATGTTAATAAATATATGAGTTAAAGCAGTAAAACATATGAGTTAAAGCAGTAAAACATGAGTTAAAGCAGTAAAGCAGTAAAACAAAAGCATACTAACCCCCTTGTTGCTGTGTAACACCTCTATTGATTTACTGATTTACTGCTTTAAGGTATGTAATGTTAATAAATATATGAGTTAAAGCAGTAAAACATATGAGTTAAAGCAGTAAAACAAAAGCATACTAATCCCTTTGGTGTTAGGTAACACCTCTATTGATTTACTGATTTACTGCTTTAAGGTATGTAAAGTATATGTTTTTAATAAAATTTCGTACAATTGTAGTAAATGAATGACTCATAGTATATTTGAAAAGAAATTCTTTGAATAGTTTACATTGATATCATATTTTTTTGTTTGCGCGGTAATATTGCGTCTGCTGACGCGCGCGGTGGCGGTAACGCGGAAATATTGCAGTTCGCGGGCGCACGCGGCGGTATTATTGCGCTCGCGGGCGCAATGCGGCGGTTTCGCGGTAGTTCATCTGACGCGGGACCGAAACGTTTGCGTTCACTGTCTCAAATGTGTAACTCTTTAGATATATATATGCCATGCTATAAGTGTTAGAAAAAAACTAACTCATAGTAGGAAGCATCCCTAGCAATCCTGTATATACTAAACAACTATTCTATACCTTATAACCTAGTAGACAACTATTAGGCTATTCTAGGTTCAGGGGAGGCTAGAAAAGGATTGAAAAAAGTGGCACTCAGGTGGCACTATGTGGCAACTCACTTGGCACTATGTGGCACTCCCTTGGCACTCATTGGCACTCACTGGCACTTAGCACTCATTGGCACTCATTGTCACTCACTTGGCACTCACACTCACCTGGCACTCATTTAATACTCATAGAACACTAATGGAACATCACTAATACTTCTTATGGTGATTGGGAACCATCAAAACCATCAAAAACAAGGTCAAAAAAGTTACAATGCCAAAATTGTACCCTGGAATACAAAAAAGGGTTGGCCGAAAAATTAGGGCTATCGAAAATAAGGAAGACCGAAAAATTAGGGCTGTCGAAAAATTAAGGATGACCGAAAATTAGCGTGGATCAAAATTGACCCATGGAAGGCCAAAGGGTTGGTCGAGTGGTTGTACGTGGCAAGTAAAATGTAAGTGTCTATGGGTAAAATGTAAGTGTCATAGTGAATGTGCAAGTGTCATAGTGAATGTGTGCATAAGTGAAAGTGTGTGTGTGTGTGTGTGTTTGTGTGTGTATGTAAATCTGCGTGTGTAAGTAAATCTGTGTGTGAGTGTAAGTAAATTGTGTGAGTGTAAGTAAATCCGAGCAAATCTGTGTGTGTGTGT
>JABUQX010089828.1:17500-22500 GCA_015478945.1 Trachelipus rathkii
TATTAAATTGATTTTTAACTCTTCTCATAAAATTGCTTCCTTTTGCAACCACAAAGACAATATCCCCAATGCACTGCGCTCTTCTGTCGTTTATAAATTTATTTGTGGCAACTGTAATGTTGCTTACGTTGGCAGTACTCTACGCCAACTTTCTGTCAGAACCGACGAGCATAGGGGTGTCTCTACACGCACAAATTCTCTCCTTAACTGTCCTTCGCACTCAGCTATACGTGATCATTCACATACATATGATCACCCTTTTAATCATACTAATTTTTCAATACTGTTACAAAGTAGCTCTCAAACCAACCTGCACATTGCTGAATCGCTTTACATCACAGAAATTAAACCTTCGTTAAACAGTGACAGTGGTCCTTTTAAACTCCAACTAGTGTAACCTTACGTGACATGAAGCAAGGAAGGAGAAAGTTGCATATTACTTTAATCTAATCACCACCATTATCGTGATTTAAGTTAGTTTCTATATTTTGCCAATAATTAAAAAATCATTAAGTTACCCCTTTTGTATGATATATTGTTTTGTTCAGTAATGTACTGTTAATTATGTTTTGATTTTTAATATAGGTCTGTGAAATTCGAGTATTTAACTTAGTCTGTTATTGTTAATTGTTCAAGGAGAATTAATAATGTCATCATTAATGCTGAGTAGAAATTTAACTCCTTAATTTATTTTTTGTTTCGTTAATACTTAACGACATATTATTTAGAAGCTTTAGTAAGCTGGTACTTTTTCTCTACCCTGTATTTATTGCGTTTTATTATTTGTTTCTAGCCTGATGATGGAAACTATGTTGTTTCCGAAACGTTGTGTACTGTAACATTAAAGATTTTCCTATGCTGTCCAAAGCCTTGGTGCTACTTTTTATCCTAATATATATATATATATATATATATATATTTATATATATATATATATATATATATATATATATATATATATATATATATATATATATATATATATATATATATATATATATATATATATATTACCGCTTATAAGGAGAGGACGGATACGCTAATTTCAGTCACATAAACTATACGCAGGAATGTTTGTAAAATTCTCCAACATGCACACATCTCTGCTGCACACACCTAACATACAATTTATACAATCATACTATCTTTATATAAAAGTCTTTAAATAGGCTGCGACAAACACCGAATCTTCGGCGAAGAAAAAAAAGGGGACTCTTTCAAAAATAAAAGTCAGTCATCTTTTACTGTGTCACTCATCATCACAGACTAGTTAGTTACCTCTGGTGGTGGAATAGATGCCGACACTGGTTTGCCACCAATTCTATTTCTAATACACGGTCTTTCTTTATTGTTTTATGCAAAATTTTATTATTTTGCAACATTTCATTATTTCTCTAGACCTCGTCACCTTTCTTAACTAAAACGTCTGTATTTGAGAACTTCGACAGCTAATCCTGTTCTGATCCTTCTTACTTGTTGTTTTTTCTCCAGTTTCAGATTTGGAGTTTTCTGAATTTTCAACTTCTTGCACAAAGTTTCGATTTCTGATCTTTCCGCTTAAAATATTTATCCAACTCTCTGTAATATTCATTTTGAGTTTCTTTCCTGTCGCTCAATAGCAAATATTGTAGATGGGAACATTACATTTTTAAATCATTCAATAGTGTTGTTCATTTGGGTTCTGTCCTGTCCTTCCATAGGGTCCAGTCCAGTCCTTCCTTAAGGTCCTGCCCTACCTACAATTCCTTTTCAAGTTTTCTTTCGTAGGTGCCTATGTGTCAATATGCTCATTTTATATTTTCATTTCCTATTGCTAGACGATATCTTCCTCCTCATTACCCATTTCCATTGCTGACGATACCACCCTCCATTACCCCTTTAAATTTTCCCTTCACTCAACTTCAATGGTGTACTAAGGAGGAAGGCTTTAGAGTAACTAACTTCTAATCTTACTTGCATTTCTAATTGCTACTTACAGGGTTGATTTGGTTAAAACCAATGTTTTTAAAACAATATATATATCATATATATATATAGTATTATATATATATTATTATATATTATAATTAATTATATATATATATATATTATAGTATATATATATATTTAGTATTATAATTTATTTATATATTTTATTTATGTTTGTTTATTTTTTTTGTTTATTATTATTTTTGTTATTGTTATAGTTATTTATATAGTATTGATCCTGGACCCTTGCTTGTATTTAGATTTTTATTTTTTTTTGTTTTTTTATATATAAAGTGTTTATTCAAGAAGTGTTTGTTTTATATATTTTATTAATGTTTTTTATATATATATTTTTATTAGTTTTATATTTTATCAGAAGTATATATATGTTTATTATTATTTTATTATATATCCTTTGTATATATATATATATATTTATGTATATTTATATATGATTTGATAGTATATTTATATTATATGTTGATTTATATGATTGTTTTTATGTGTTATTATATATATATATATAGGTTATAGTATTATATATATATATTATTTTTATATTATAAAATATATATTATTTAAATTATATGTAATATATATATATATAATAATATATATATATATTATATATTGTATATATATATTTATATACATATATATTATATAATTATATAGTATATTATATTATATTATATATATATATTTATATATTAAGTTATGATAAATATATTTATTAATGTATATATATATATATGTTATTAGGGTTGTAGGTATAGTATATTATATAGTGTTAGTTGAGGTATGATTTTTATTATTATATTATATATATTATATATGTTATATAATATATTAGTTTATATATATATTTATTATTAGTATTATATTTTATATATTTATTATATAATATTATATATATATATTATATAATATTATTATATAATTATTATATTATATATATATTATATATATATATATTATATATAATTTATTATATTTAGTATATATATATATTTATATTTTTATTATATTATAATATAGATATATATATATATTCATATATATAAATAATAATATATATTATATAATTTTAATATTTATAGTATATATATATTATATTATTATTATAATATATATATATGATTATATATTTTAGTTACCTTTTAAATTTGAAATAATTTCCCCTAAAAAGGGTGCTATCAAAAATGTTCTCCTGTGTGTTGAAAAAAAAATAACATTATAAAAAAAAGTGATTTCGTGTTTCGCAACATGCATAAGAGAGTAAAAGCACTTGTGATGAAGATTTGTCGGCGTCTATTGCTCTTACTATATAATATTACATAATTAATATATAATATATAATAATTAATATATAATATTATAGAAATAATAATAATAATAATAATAATAATAAAATAATAATATATAATAATAATAATAATTAATAATATATAATAATAAATAATAATATATAATATATAAAATAATAAGTAAAAATATAATAAATAAATACTAATAATAATTAATAATTTAATATAATAATAATTAATAAGGTAATTTATAATAAATATTTAATAAATAAATAATTAATAAAAGAAATAACACTGAAGTAATTAATTCATATTAATAATTTCTATAATAATAATATCAATAATAATATATAAATATAATAATTTATATAATAATAATAATAATAATATATAATAATAATAATAAAAAATAATAATATATAATATTTATATAATAATAATAAATAATATTAATAATAATAATAATAATAAATATATTAATAATTAATTAATAATATATAATTAATAATAATTATAAAAAATGAAATAATGAAATAATAACAATAATTAGTTATCATAAAATAAAAATATATGTATTTTAATATTTTTTAAATAAATTTATTATTATTATTTTTATATTAAAATTAATATTATTATAATATTATTATTATTTTGCGATTATTATTATTATATTTATTTATTATTATTTTTAGTAGTAGTAGTAAGTAGTAGTAGTAGTAGTAGTAAGTAGTAGTAGAAAGAATCAGGTCAAGTAGTTAGTTTATTGTAATTTCAATTACTTTATTTTAATTTGCTTGTTTTTGTTACTTTCATTTTTTATTTATAAATGTTTTGTGGTTGAAACGAATAATCTCTCTACAAAAAAGAAGCTAAAAGTTCGGAAAGCGAACACACCACTCACATATATATATATATTATATATATATATATTATATATTATTTATTATATATTTATGGATTTCTATGGGTGAGTTATAGATATTATATCTAGATATGTTATATACTTTATAATATATGAACGCATATTTTTATAATATTATTTATATATTATATTATTTTCAATGCTTTATTTTAGATGTTATTATATATTTAGTAATATTATATATTATATTATATATAATATATTTATATATTATTATATAATATTATATTTTATTTATATATAATATAATATATATATATATATTATATATATTATATTATATTATATATATTATATATCATAGAGTAACTAGATAGCAACAAGTATTGAATATTTTTTCATCATCCCTTCAAACATGTATTTTAATCAATTTCAGTTATACATATATGGATATTTATCTTTTGAATAGACAATATTATAGGAAATGATAATTATATATTTATTATTTGTAAATCACTGTCTGTCTGTCTGTCTCTCCTCTGCTCTCTCTCTTCTCGTCTCTCTCATCTCGTCTCTCGTCTCTCTCGCTCTCTCTTCTCTCTCGTCTCTCTCTCATTCTCTCGTCATCTCTCTCTCTCTCTCGTCTCTCTCTTCCTCTCTCGTTCTCCTCATCTTTCTCTCGGTCGCTATCTATCTATTCTTAATCCTATCTTATCTTAATTTCTATACTATTCTAAATCTATCTATCTGTGCGTATCTATCTATCTATTAATTTCTATTCTATTCTTATCATCTATCTGTCTACTATCTATCTATTTCTTGATCTTATATATCTTGTTCTATCTATCTACTATTCTATTCTT
>JABUQX010089828.1:35000-37500 GCA_015478945.1 Trachelipus rathkii
ATTCCATATTTTTTCCCTTCAACTAAATCTAACAAACTTTGTTTTAACTCTGCTTGTTCTCACGATATTTGCAACAACGGTAATTTCTGTTTGGTTCCCCTTAAGCATCTCTCCTTTAAAATGTGAAGTCCAGGAATTTTCGTCTTATCAATTCTCATGCTATTACTTGCGTCATTTTCTTTGTGCTATCTCTATTACTTGCGTCATTTTCTTTATGCTATCGCTATTATAACGCAAGCTGCTCTTCTGAACCTCCTTTATTGAGAAGGCTTCATTCGACAGGCCTTGCTGCTACGCAATCTTACCGTTTCTCTGTCCAGCATTCTCATTCCAAACTTAACCGCTATGCTCAATTTAACATGCACTCCACTGGTAAAGTCTGGAACACATTTACTTTAACTATTTTCAAACTATCTATGACTTATGTAATGAGGATTTACATTAAAAAATAGCCACCCTGTAAAAAAAATTTATAGGTACAATTTTATAGAAATTGTAAAATCAATAAATTTGCCTTCTATGCATTTTGCTCATAAAATGAATATTAAAGGACCTAATTTAAATCCTATAGAAAACAGAATATAACGAAAGACATACAATATTTAAATTATTAATTTGAAAGTATGGTTTGTATCCAATTGGTTAGACTAACCAACTCAAGAGACAGAGGTCTTGCGTTCGATCCCAGTTAAAGTATTAGAAAAAATTCAAGTCACTGCACTCGGGAGTGCAGTGAAATAATAATGACACTAATATATATATATATATATATATATATATATATATATATATATATATATATATATATATATAATATATATATATATATATATATATATATATATATATAAAGAAAATTTCAACAGTCACTGCAGGCTCGAGAGCCATGAAATAATGGTAATATTCTATAAATTAATCTTCGTTGTGGAAGCATAATAAACTACAAATAATAATATGTATAACTTAGAAAGTAATAAAACTAGTGAAAACGTATTTGAGGACAAAGTTGAAGATATCGTTGAGATTTATTTGTAACCGATTTTCATTTTTGTATATTAATAATATGGGCTAAAATTTGTTAAATATGTTATTTGAAAACAGATTCATTTATGAAAAAAAAAATCTACGGATTTATGATCAAAATGCATAGAAGAAAATTTATTGATTTTACAATTTTCTATAAAGTTGTTCCTATTTTTTAGTGTAAATCCTCATTACTTTTCAAATATTATTTTTATAAGAAATGTACCTGAAACTCAAAATTGTAGATCTTTATATTCTTTATAAATTATTTTTATAAAATTTTATATAAGTAGTAGGGAAACTTCCGAGAGGGCAAAGTGAGGCTGTACCTGCACAGAAACCGAGCGAAGCGAGTTAATGTGCTAATTAGTACCGGCAGTTTCCCTACTACTATATATATATATATATATATATATATATATAATATATATATATATATATTATATATATTATATATATATATATATATATTATATATTAATATATATATATATATATAATATATATATAATATATATATATATATATATATATATATATATATATATTATATATATATATATATTATATATTATATATATAATATATATATAGTATATAATATATATATATATATATATATATATATATAATATTATATATATATATATATATAGGTTAAGTTGTGTTTGACCGGAGCTCCAATGGAATGAGTAGTGTTCTTGATGTTTTAGTTATTTTTACCATTAAATGTGTTTATACATTGAGTGCTCTCCTTGTTTTAATTGTTTTTAATTATCATAGTTTAAATATTTGGAAAATTAGATCACCCTTATAAAAGATAAGTTACTCGTTTTTAATTTTGTTTTTAGAGAACTTTTTTAGTTGTTTAGATTGTCATAAGTTAGTTTTTAGGACTGTAAAATACGTAGTTTAAGAATAGCACTAGGTTATATTTTTCTTCGTCTTTTTTAAATTAAGTTTTTTTTTTTTTTTAGCACAACTTACGTATTTGGTTAAAATTTTTTTAATTTATATCTTCATGTTTTTTTTTTAAAAATTGTAAAAAAATTTTCCGTAATTTGGTGATATTGTGCAGGTGCGTGAGTTGTTTTAAACTTTGTAGATTTTTCATCATATTTTACATAATTATAAATACGGTTTTATCGTTTTAGTATTTACGAGTTTTTTATTTTTCGTGTGTGAACAATTTCAACCTATCTCTTTTTTGTCTGTTTGTTTTTGTGTGTTGTTTTTGTTTTGTTGTGGTTGTTTGAGTGTATATGGCGGATTTGGAAGAGCGGCTAGGGCTCTCTATTGACTTTAACTAACATCCGTGGCTTTACACTCTAACTATGCATCCGTGGAATACCACTCTCTAACTCTAACCCTAACCTTTTGCCTTGTTCTGAGCCACAGAATGGTAAGAATTCGTCCTCTACTCGTTTTTTAATATATCCAACTAATAACTATTTTCATAATTTCCTGTCTAAAGGGT
>JABUQX010089829.1:0-7500 GCA_015478945.1 Trachelipus rathkii
CAGAATATGAATATGAGCATGCATTCGCGAATATAAGTATATATTAGGAGGTTAGGACTGAAGGAATTTATTATTAGTGTGAGTACATGAAAGAATGCGATTAGTCTTCAATAGTGAGAGGAATTGAAAAAGATGTAGTTCATTATATATATATACTAAAGTAATTATGATTGAGTATAAATTGATACATACTGAAACGCACGATAGAGAGCTTTAATAATGAAGTTATATATAGTATCCACTCAAGTCACCAGTATATGCTTAGGGCTAGTCGGAATTTTATTGACGTGATTTTTATGACTAAATGAGGGCGTATATGCTAGGGGTGGGGGCTGAGGGGGCTGTGTCAGCCTCACCTTACGAAATTTAATCGACTCGTATCATTTTATTTTACACTAGTAATTACAAAAAAACAAACTCCTATTATATAATAATAATTAATATATCATATATTAATTATATTATATATATATATTATATATAATATATACCTATATATATATATATATATCTTATATATTATATATATATATATTAACTACTATATCATTATACTATTACTATAATATTAATTAATATATATATTATATAAATTATATATATATAATCAAATATATATATATATTAATATATATATATTAATTATAATATTATTATATATTATAATAAATATATATTTAGTAAGCTTACTTTATTGAATAATAAAAAAAAATTTTACGTGTGGGTCATAAAAGCATAGACAAACAACTGGACACTCAAAAATAAGAAAAAATGTGAAGGTAATATAAGCAATAACTTGTACCTAATATATATTGAAATACTTCACTCACTACGTATTAATACGAGGCAGAAAAAAACAATAAGCCGTGTGAATGTCTATGCATGGAATTATATGATAAACACTCTTTCAGGAATATTTCGTGAGGTTGTGTAATGAGAGTGATCATTATGATTTAGAATTTAATTACACTCAGCTGATAAAATGACGGAGATAAATTATTATATTTAGATCAGTCATCTTACATTAGGTCTTAATAGAGTACAATGTAGAGGTGACCATAGATATATATATAGTTTTGAGATCATATATCATTAACTTACTATCGTGAGTAGTGTTATCGATATAATAATACTTCATCTGTATATATATATATTCGAGTCGATGAATCTACGATTCAATGAATTTAACTAAAGTCATTTAGTATGAGGTTTTGAGTTATATTTTGACTAAAGTTCATATGATCATAAAAGTTAATATAAAACAAATTTTTATTTCATAGAGCATTATAAGTTTGATGAAAATATCGAGGAATATTTCATTAAACTCATTAGAACAGTTTTCACTTTGAGTATGTAGTATTAGTAACGCTGATTGGTATATGGTTAATTAGTTAGGTTGAATATTATACTTATCACTTTTATATTTAAGACATTTACTTTTAACTAAATCTTCTTTTATAGTAATATTTTGTATATGTATTGTTACCATCTATTTAACTAAGGGAATAAGCTAATTTAGTGACTAAATAATAGCTATTAATATTTTTGGAGAGGACTATTACGGTTATCAATCTCACTCATTTAGGTTTAAAACTTACTATGATAAATATTTAAGAGGCCTAATAAGATAATATATGTAATTAATATAGAATCCTCATTTATTTGTACATGATAATAGGCGTGAAATTCCGAGGAGTTTGCAAATTATATCTGTTATATATTATACGTAGATATTAGAGTATTTACTTAAATTTGATGTCTATATATATACCGTACATTGGTATGGTTATAGTAAGTCTCAATACTTTTATATTGTTTATTATATATTATAATTATCTTGTACTATTATTACTCAGACTCTTATTACTAAAATATTCCAGCATATATCGATAACGTATATTAATAGGATTCTAATCTCTGATATACAGTCTTTTTTTCTGATATCTGTAGTTCACGAATAAGCTAGTTAACATAAAAGTACTTCTGTAGTATATATATTAGTTAGCTTATATATATAATATATATATATATATAATATATTATATATATTATATATATATTATATATATCATATAATAATATAATATTATAATATATATATATTATATATTATATATATATATATATATATATATATAGGCCTATATATATTGTATATATTGCCCTAAAAACTTATAACATTTGGATAGGATTACACGATATTTCATTTAAATTGATAAATATAACTAAATAAGTAATACAAATAACTTTTTGATCTACTCTATCTACGCTCTTCTACCTTTCCTTTTATGTCTTTATTTATTTTCCCTTTTCCTTCTAGTTTTCCTTTTCCTTTCTCGTTTTGACTTGATTAGAGGGGAAAAATCTTTTCGAACTCAATTATCTTGAACCCAACTGTTGCTTTATTAGTGACATTTCACAGCTCAATATATACTATATATATTATATATATATATATATATAATAATATATAATATATATTATATATATAATATATACTATATATATACATATATATATATATATACTAGTGGCGGATTTTCGGGGAATGCAAGAAAGGCAGTTCCTCCTTTTTAATTACAGACCGCCGAGAGACTAGAAATATTTCATCATGCAAAAGAAATAGATTAGTTTACGTCAACCTAAAGAAATGAGATTTGAGGCTGATACAGAGGCTTCACACCATATGGGTGTTCACTCCCTGCAGCAACTTGAAACTATCAAATTCGGTATCTAGGGGGTTGGAAATATGTACAATGACACCAATATCGGTATATTAAACGAATGTATGCTTACTCAGCACCGCCCCGCACCTGTTACGCCTCCGACACCTGTGCAGTGACCCGTATCATGGACCTTCTCAATCTCTGACTTGTTCTTATTCTTCTTCATCCTTTCTCTATCTTCTCTTTTACAACCATGTATTTCTTCTTTTACGTCAGGAACTCAGTTAAGGGGCGTCCGTAGACATCCTTGAGGATGCTGAAACCCTTCAAAATCGAGTTCTATGAGTCCGAGAACATAGATTAAGAGATTTCTTACTCGGAATATTACACGTTTGTAACCAGATTTCAACTCTGTCACCGAACAAAGCTTATCCGGTGCAAGTGCCCGCAATATGTACCATTCGCGAGTGTGACTTTGTTCTCACAGGGGGCATATGCCTTTCTTCACATCCTCACCTCATACGTTGTCTTATGCACTCCTTATCTTTCTTTATTTATCTTCCCTTTTTCTTTGGGAAACTCACCCGTTGTGGTTCCTCACCACATAAATAGATAGATGAAACTGTGGGTTCCGCATTAAATCAATTTTAAATGAATCTTTGGTCTCACAACGAATGTGGTGCCGACAGAGATTTTGTGATGTAGTAAAAATCTTGATTGATCTTCTAAGGAACAACGAACATAGGTACTTAACTCAGAATACTGGAGAGTTTGTGCGATTTTAAAGTATGACCTTTAAGATTATAAAAGAGAAGTGGAAAGTTTTGCACAACTTTTGTGGATATTTACACGTTATTTTCTGAGTAGTGCATGTGTTGTGTTATTCATCATATTTATATCCTAATAAATAAATAAAATAACACAAAAAAATAAACAATGCATTGTTCTCCTTCATAGAAACGAAGAAAACACCATGCCTTATAAAATTCGAATTCATATATATATTATATATATATATTAGTAGTATATGAAGTATATATAGTATATATATATGAGTGAGGATATACGTCATTATAGTGAGTGTATATATTTCATATAGATATATAGTATTAACCTATGTATATAGTAATAATTTATATAACTAGTATTTAGTATATTATATATATACTAATCTCGAGTATATTATATTTAATATAATATTTTTATTATATAAAATATAATTATATAAATATATATTATATATTATATATATATATATATTATTGGCTAATTGTGTGTTAGGGTGCTCATCACATTACACTATAGTGATCATTGCTTGTCGTTTTTCTATATATACCCACCGTGAGTGTTCTTCTTACACTTGAGTAGGGATCTTTATTCACCATAAGTTAAAACAACTATTTTCAACTATTTGCTAGACATAACCTTTCTGCTTTATTAAATCAAAAATAAAAATGGCATCACACTACTAGCATCTGAGAAGCCAAGAAGCGCGGTTTCCAAACATATCCACCTTATCAACCCCACCTCTCCCCACACCACTTGAGAATTTCATTGGTGGGGTTGGTGCCGCGCCTTTCGGAATTACCGGCGACAGTTTCTAATCCACGACTTCTTTCTTCATTATTTCATGCAGCCTTCGCGGCCTTCTTTTGCAATATCCATTTTTGTTGAGCATTTTATTCTTTACAAAAACTCAGAAGTTTGAGCGTGCTGACAGCAAAACCTATTCTGTTCGCTCTTACTGTCTTTATCGTCAAATTTCAGCCAAGGCGGCTGTTTTGTTTATGTGTGCAATGATTTTTTTTCTAGTATTTCTGATTTGGAGTCTTCTGAATTTTCTACTTTATTGCTCAAGATTTCTTGTGAATCTACTACTGAATTCATCCGTTCTGTACATCTGTTTCCAAACTCACCTCTTATTCTAATTCGTCGACTACCTAAACTCCTGAATAGAGCATATTCTCTTCTTTCACTGAAATAATTTTTTTTTGTGATTTCAACGTTCAGCACCGCCAATGGCTTTCTTCTAATTCTCAAGATATAGCTGGTGAACTTGTCTACAATTTCTCTATCCAGAATGACCTTAAGCAGTATGCGCAACTTCCTACTCGTATACTTGATCGTCTTGGAGACGAACTCACCATTCTAGACCCTTAACTTTCAATCCTTCTAAATATTCTGTTAACCTCTTTCCCCCTTTGGGTACCCCCGATCACTTTATTTTATTCCTGTATCATGTTCTATTTCTTCAAGTATTCGGCTGGAAAGACACAAGCCGATGGCTAGGAAAAGTTTTTTTTCACTTCGGTGCTGCAAACTGGTCGGACTTGCGGTCGTATTTCATTAATTTCCTGATTTCCGATGAAATGACAACTGTTCGGTGGTAGACATCCCTCGGAGTGTGCACGACGCATAACCGATCAGATTCTTTCCGGCATTGAAGTCCATATTTCATGTTCTTTCTCTTCAGATAAACCTAACAAATGCTGTTTCGAACGCCGTTTATCCGTGCATATCGGTCTTTGAATTAAATTGAACCGGGCTTGGGAATTTCCCAATAATATATATATATATATATATATATATATATATTATATATATTATAATATATATATATTATATATATAGTATTATATATATATATATATATATTATTTATATATATATATATATATATATATTATATATAATATACTATATATTATATTATATATATATATTATATATATATTATATAATATATAATATATATTATATTATATATATATATATATATATATAATATATATATATATTATATAAAGGAATGGGTGGTAAAGAATATGGTGGAAGATAGATAGATAGATAGATAGATAGATAGATAAAGAAAGAATAATGAGACCCAAGAGCGAAATTAATTAACTAAACATACAGTATATGCTTAGTTCCGATATCTTGGAATGAATTAATATAAGCAGATGAGAAATGATTGCCACGAAACTATGTATTCTTTAATAAAATAAAATTAAAAAAAATAAAGCTAGAGAGAGCAGAGAAGAGTGAGAGAGAGAAGAGAGAGAAGAGAGAGGAGAGAGAGATGAGAGAGAGAGTAGAGAGAGAGAGTAAGGAGAGAGGAGTTTCTTCGTTTACAAATGAGGAAAAATTATTTTGAATCAAATTTCGACAGTGAGAAATATTAAGCATAAATTCGATGACAAAAAATTGTATATTAGGGTAGGTAAAACACAACTTTTTCTTAAATTTTAGATTTGAGTTTATTCGCGTTGTGTTGTTATAAATCTTAAGAGTAATTGAATGCAATTCTTCAATTTGAATGTTTTTGTAATTTTAAATATGTTTATTTCTTATAATTAGAATTAACTTATATTATATATATATATATATATATACTATATAGTATTTATATATATATATTTTTATATATAAATATATAATATATTATATATATATATATTATATATATATATATATATTTAAATATATATACTTCTATGTAACCATATACATAAATATAAACGTCTTAAATTCCATTTTCATTTGGAAAAAAAAAAAAAAAAAAAAAAAAAATTCTTTCTAAACATCGTAAATATTGCTCGAGCTTTCTTTAGAGATTTCACAAGCGCTGAGGGCTTTCATCTTTCCTTCTTACGCCTCAGGATCTTTACAAAGAACTTTTAAGACTTAGTTTCGCTAACTTAAATATAAGAAAGTTTAAATTTTAAATTTCATTGCCTTCTTCCTCGTTAACATGGTTTCATCTCTCTCTCTCTCTCTCTTCTCTCTCTCTCTCTCTCTCTCTCTCTTCTCTCTTCTCTCTCTCTCTCTTCTCTCTCCCCCTCTCTCTCTCTCTTCTTCTCTCTCTCTCTCTCTCTCTCTCTCTCTCTCTCTCTCTCTCTCTCTCTCATTAATCAATCATTAATGCGAAGGTTTTTCGGAACTTGTTAAAATATTCTTGGAATTTATTATCCGATAGACACTGAATACGTTGGAATGGAGAATTAATTAATTATTTGATATTTTTTTGTCTTCAAAGATTTTAGAAGTAATGAAAAGAGGATGGAAAGGACTTTTTTTTTTAAATTAGTTTTATATGTAAATTTAATTAAAATTTAAAAAATATCAAATAAGAAATGTTAAAATTTTCTAAAATTTTCTATAATAATATTCAAAAAGAAATGTTGAGAAAGGTAAAAATTTTTAATAGTATGGTCATTCAATTGATTTATTTTAATTGAATTATTTATCTTTGATATTTTCTTATCTCTGTAGAGAAATGAATGCTTAACCCCTGTTGCTGTTTCAGTGATATATAATAAATTCAATAATAATAATAATAATAATAATAATAATAATAATAATAATAATAATAATAATAATAATAATAATAATAATAATAATAATAATAATAATAAAATACATAATAATAATAATATTAATATAATAATAATGATTAATAATAATTAATAATAATAATAATAAAATAATAATAATAATATAATATAATAATAATAATTAATAATAATATAATTTAGAAATCTTACATCAGCTTTTGTTTCCTAATATAAGTTTTACTTTTTGCTTCCAACTCCCTAAATATTTTCTTTTGATATTCATTTAGTTTCCTTAATAATTAATCTAGAGAATAATTTGCAAAGTAAAGTAAGAGGCCATATTTTATATTTATTAATTGACCGGTTTTGTCCGTAAACCTCGGACATCTTCAGAGTTTTGATTCTTACAATAGAATGAAATATTTTACACTATGATTTAAAAAAATTAAAATTACAAATTTAGATTTTAGATTTTAGATTTTTAGCATATCAATATATAT
>JABUQX010089829.1:15000-17500 GCA_015478945.1 Trachelipus rathkii
ATATATATATATATATATATATATATATATATTTTTACTGATAAATATTTTTCTTTCTTTCTTAATAATATATATATATATATATATATATATATATATATATATATATATTTAATTATATATATATATAAATACTATATATAATTTAAATAATTAAAGATGGATTTTGGGTCCTTAATATTTGTTTCTCTTAAGCTAAATTCAAGTTCTAAGTTAGTTAAATAGGACAAAAATACTAACAATAGCAAAATTTTAATAATATTATTGAAAGTTTGATATCATTGAAACCTCGATTAAGAAAATAACGTGAGAGCGTCACAACGTTCCAACCAATAAAAAAGTTCTGGAAACGGAGCTTTCAGGGTGTCCTTATATATATATATATATATATATATATATATATATATATATATATATATATATATATATATATATATATATATATATATATATATACTATATATATATATATATATGCTATATATATATATATAACTCGTCAAAAATAACGCACCACTAGGGTAAAGTGTCACTCGCAGGAACGGGAAGGCCCTTAACCCCATGAAACCCCCAACACAGACGACAGCATCAGTGTAACTATTTAACCACCCCGCAGAGAATTCGCTGCAGTGTTGTTGGGGACGTCACCGTGATAAATTTAGGAAAACATAAACCGTAACTAGACCTGGGAGAGATGGGGGTAGGTTATGTCGGGTATAATCGAGCAAGGTATCATTGACGTACGAAGCGACTCCGAGATAAACATGGAGAGGATAGTGCGTCAACTTTCAAAAGATCAGTGCGTGCAGATAACAACACTCCACGCCGAAGGACACAGGTACTGGGCACTTGGTCGACGGCTCAATGTAGCGCGCACAGCGATTGCACGGGTGGTCCAACGGTACCAGGAAACCCTGACACATGATCGCCGGCGAGGACAAGGTAGGCCAGGGCCACGACATGGAAGACCGATTTATACGTCTGCGTGCATTACGAGAGCGCCACACAACGGCAAGACATCTGCAGATACAGCTGGCGGAGGTACACGGCACCAGGATGAGTGACAATACAGTGCGTCGACGCCTTGCGGAACATAATTACCGGCCCCGGAGGCCTGCCATAGGTCCACCACACACCACGGCACATCGAAGGGCGCGACTGGCATTTGTCCGAGAACACATCCATTGGACGGTCGACGATTGGGCAAAGGTACTCTTTACGGACGAGTCGAGAGTGTCTCTGTACGCCTCGGACAGGCGTGTTAGAGTATACCGACGACCGACGGAGAGGTTCGCGCAATACAATGTGCTGCAGGTGCCGCCGTTTGGAGGTGGGTCGGTTATGGTCTGGGGAGGCATCTCTTTATCGGGGCCTACGGAGTTGCACATCTTCGATGTAGGCACTCTTACAGCCGTAAGGTATATCACAGACATCCTCGAACCATATGTCGTGTCATCGGTGACTCTTTCATCCTAATGCATGACAATGCAAGACCACACAAGGTCCAATGTGTGAACGACTACCTTAGGACGGTTCAAATTACAGCGTTGGAGTGGCCAGCATATAGTCCGGACCTCAACCCAATCGAACATTTGTTGGATATTCTGAAACGTCAGATCCGACATCTGCAACCCCCTCCACGGACCCTTCCGGACCTACGAAAGCACTGCACAACGTATGGGATCAAATCACTGTCCAGGGCATTCGCCCACTCATCGAGGGCATGCCAGGACGGTGTCTGGCAGTCATCCGTGCCAGATGGGGTCATACATGACATTGAGACAGACCCAACAACCCCCGCGGCCGTCGCAGTACGTACCGACACTGTATGTTTGCAGCGTCGAACCTGCGAACCCTACTGCGTGACCCTTTGGCTGAACCTTGGCTTCACACTCTATCAACCTAGGATTAAAACAAATATCTCTTAATTATTTTCTCTTTGAATGAGTTTGAAAATTGCTATTAAAATGTTAATGTAAATAAACATTTTTAGGGATTAGTTCCAAAGTTATATTTGAGGGGGAACAATTCTTTAAACAGTTTATCTTTAACAAACTTTATATATATATTTAAATATATATATATATATATATATATATATGATGTAAATTGACACCTATATATATATATATATATACATATATATATATAATATATATATATATATATATATATATATATATATATATATATATATATATATATATATATATATATATATATATATATATATATATATATATATATATACTATATATAAAATCCGTATTAATAGTCAATATTTAGGCCTAGAAGGGGTATTGGTAATACTGTATAATTTAAAACATCTCATATATACATTTATATTTTTCATATTTCAAATTAGTGATTTAATAAACACCGTGTTAATAAGGTATAAACGAATTTTTTCCCCATATATATATATATATATATATATATAACATATATATATATATCATATATATATATATATATATATATATATATATATATATATATA
>JABUQX010089829.1:22500-24928 GCA_015478945.1 Trachelipus rathkii
ATTTATGGTGCGAAGTTCAATAAATTTTTAGTTCTTTGCTTTTTTATTTTTTTTTTATTTTAAGTTTTTTAAAATAATTTTATTTAGTCAATTAATTAAGGGGAGACTTCATAACTAGACCCCCTACTTTTTGAAGGCAAAAAATAAAAATTTTCCCATTTTTTTTTTTTATTATTATCTAAATTAGTAGAAAAGATTCCCCCTGAACATCATGGTGTAATTATTTTTTGGAAATTCTAAATGGTTTTTTAGATACAGAAATTTATTTAGAGAGGTGTCGAACTAAAAAATTCCAATTCCAGTCAAAATTGCAATTCCAGGTTCAGGATCAAAAATGTTTTATTTTTAATAACAGAATTTTTTGTTTTGTTTTTTGTTTTGCAATTTCCAACCCAGGCTCCAGCTTTTACTCGGTAAAATAGGTGAAGTCGAAGTCGGAGCCGGAGCTTGAGCCGGAGCCGGAATCGGAGCCGGAGGTGGATCCTGGGTATAATTTTTATCAAGAATTTTTTTTTTAGGTAAAAAAATTTGTTACCAAAAGAAGTAGTGATCAATTTTCAAATGGTGGAGAAACCTTAGTCGGAAACGGGACCGGAGTCGGGCCGGAGCCGAACCAGGCCGGAGCCGGATTCTGGGTATAATTTTTTTCAAATAAATATTTCTTTAGGTGAAAAATATATTACCAAAAGTGCTGGACAATTTTCAAATAGTGTAGAAACCTTAGCCGGGCCGGAACCGGAGCCGGGGCCGGAGCCGGAAGCCTGGGTGTAATTTTTTTCAAAATATTTTTAGGGAAAAATATATTGCCAAAACAAGCGCTGGACAATTTTCAAATAGTGCAAAAACCTTAGCCAGACCCGGGGCCAGGTCAGGCCGGAGCCGAGGTCAAACCAGGCCAGGGCCGGAGGCTGGGCATAAATTTTCAAAGAAATATTTTTGTTAAAAAATATAGTTACCAAAAGAAGTGCTGGGCAATTTTCAAATAGTGCAGAAACCTTAGTCGGAGCCGGAACCGAAGCCGGAGCCGGAGCCGGAGCCGGAGCCGGAGATGGAGGTGGATCCTGGGTATATTTTTATCAAGAAATTTTTTCTAGGTAAAAAAAATTGTTACCAAAAGAAGTGCTGAACAATTTTCATATGGTGCAGAAACCTTAGTCGGAGCTGGAGCCGGAGCCGGAGCCGGAGCCGGAGCAGGAGCCGGATCGGATCTTGGGTATAAATTTTTTCAAGAAATATTTTTAGGTGAAAAATATATTACCAAAAAGTGCTGGACAATTTACAAATAGTGCAGAAACCCTAGTCTAGAGGCCGGAGCCGGAGCCGAACACATATATAAATTTTTAAAAAATATTTTTAGATGAAAATATATTACCAAAGAAGTACTGGTTGTAATTTATAAATGGTGCAGAAACCATAGTCGGAACCGGAGCCGGGCGGGCCAAGACCAGAAGGCAGAGCTGGAGCGGATGCTGAATATGAATTTTTCAAATATATTACCAAAGAAGGGCTGAACAATTTACAAATAGTGCAGAAACCTTAGTCGGAGCCGGAGTCGGAGCCGGAGACGGAGCCGGATGCTGGATATAAATTTCTTCGAAAAATATTTTTTTAGGTGAAAAATATATTACGAAAGAAGTGCTGGACAATTTACAATAGTGCAGAAATCTTAGTCGGATCCGGAGCGAGCCGGAACCGGATGCTGGATATAAATTTTTAAAATATTTTTTTAAGGTGAAAAATATATTACCAAAGAAGTGTTGGACAATTTATAACTAGTGCAGAAACCTTAGTCGGAGCTAGAGCCGGGGCCGGGGCCGGAGCCGGAGCCGGAGCCGGAGCCGATGCAGGAGCAAGAGTCGCAGTCGGATGCTGGGCATAAATTTTTTCAGGAAATATTTTTTTAGATGAAAAATTTATTGCCAAAAGAAGTGCTGAACAATTTCAAATAGTGCAGAATCCTTAGTCAGAGCCTTAGCCGGAGCAGGAGCATTGGTATAATTTTTTTCAAGAAATATTTTTTAGGTGAAAAATATATTACCAAAAGAAGTGCTCAACAATTTTCAAATAGTGCATAAACCGGAGCTGGAGACTGAGCCGGAGCCGGAGCCGGAGCCGGAGCCGGAGTCAGAAAAGTCTGAGTAAAATAGTTATTTTTTTTTTGGTGGGAATATATATATATATATATATATATATATATATATATATATATATATATATATATATATATATATATATATATATATATATAACATATATATATATATATATATATAACATATATTAACTATAACTGCTATATATATATATATATATATATATATACATATATCTATATATATCATATATATATATATATATATATCATATAACTATATATATATATATATATATATATATATATATATATATATATATATATATATATATA
>JABUQX010089830.1:0-7500 GCA_015478945.1 Trachelipus rathkii
TTGATTGAAAAAAATATGTTGTCTTGTAGGATTCTAGACGTGTGTACAACTTTTATAATGTTTCTGACACTCCCAGTAACTTCATCATCTGCTGAGAGATCTTTTCTAAAATTAAAACTAATAAAAAGTTATTTGAGTACCATGACGACCGTAAGGTTAGTGAATTGGCTGTACTTAGCACTTCTAGAGTATGATCGAGCTCTGCTGGACTTAGGAGAGGAGTAGTGCAGACATTTTTGTGATGCAGAGGCTAGAAGAGGATTAATGAGCATTTAGAAGACTATTAATAAGATTAAAAGAAAGTAATATTAAATGTTGTATTGTTTATTAGTAAGTTTTGCTTTACTTTACCAATAACAGTAATGTAAAAGTGTTTTAAAAATGCGCATATCTTATATATATATATATATATATATATATATATATATATATATATATATTTATATATATATATATATATATATATATATATATATATATATATATATATTCTTTATATATATATATATATATATATATATATATATATAAGCTATATATATATATATATATATATATATATATAACTATATATATATATATATATATATATATATATATATATATATATATATATATATATATGCCTATATGCTATATATATATATATATACTCTCTCACTATAAGTTTTTTTATTGTAATACACTCTGGTTCATTTGTAATGTTAATGTAATTTTTCTTTGATATGAACAAAACTTTTTGTCATTTAAGTTCCAAAACTCTATCCACCCCGTCCATGACTAAAGGGGCGCACAAAATAAGTCGCGGGGGGCGCAACTGACTGCATGTGCGCCACTTTGTATATATATATATATATATATATATATATATATATATATATATATATTATATATATATATATATATATATATATATATATATATATTTATGCTGATAGATATATTTATAAAATACTATATATGTATATTATATATATATATATATATATATATATATATATATATATATATATATATATATATATATATATATATATATATATATATATATATATATATATATATATATAAAGTTGGTTACATGAGGAATGGGCGTATTAGGGAACTGTGCGGTGTGATGAAAACTGTGAATGAAAGAAAAAAATGAGTGTATTGAGGTGGTTTGGTCATATGGAAAGGATGGATGATAGTCGATTAGTTAAGCGGATGTATAGTGGTGAGTGTGTTCGGAAGCGATCGGCTGGAAGAGGGGGATCAAAGAAATAGTGGAAAACTCGGAAGACTGCAAATCGGAGACATTAGAGCAAACAACATCATTGCGAACATAGGTACAAGAACCTCCTTTGACTGAAAATTGGGAGAGAGAGAAACAGTAAGAGTCAACAGAGTAGAGTTTGCTATCGGAGTGTTCAAATACCTGAATTTCTGCTAAGAATAGAGATTAAGTTTATAGGAGAAGAGGTGATGTTTATCCTAGTTAAAATTAGATTTAATACCGCGAAGGTTGCAAAAAATTTTTAAGGTTTAACATCGTCCACCACAAAAAGGCCGGAAAATTTCGTGACGGTTCACAACTCCACCACTGGAGGCTCCCAACTCCCAACTCCCAAGTAATGATGGTTCTCAGAGGCTAAATCGTGTGGTTGCCATTTTTATTTTATTATTTAGAAGGAAAGTGTCTGCATTATTTTATGGTGTGTGATAAAGGAGAGCCTTCTCCAGTGTAAGAAGAATGTGCTATATATATATATATATATATATATATATATATATATATATACTTATATAGCACATTATATATATATATATATATATATATATATATATATATATATATATATATATATATATATATATATATATATATATATATATATATATATATATATATATATATATATTGTTAAGGCCGTCAAACTGTAGGGACGCATATAGGAGTGTTTAAACTTTAAAGAGCAACATTCGCTTAGGAATTCATGACCTTCTACCCTCCGAAACACACCAGAAAAATCAGCCTGTTAATGTATGGCTTCTATTTTCTTAAATTGATATTTTTTGTTTTTTTTTATTCTGCTTTACATTTTAAGGTTTGCAAAGTTTAAGGAGATTTAAAGTAAACCCTGTTTTTTATCATTTTAATTAAAACTTTCCTTTATCTTATTTCTAATATATATATATATATATATATATATATATATATATATATATATATATATATATATATATATATATATATATATATATATATATATATATATATATACGATATAACTATATATATATATATATACTATATATATAAGGCGGTGGATTCCCTGCGTTTATCTGATTTGGACCAACATGAGAGGATGTGGAGAAAGAGATTACTAGGAGAATGGAAAAATATGGACAAGTAGAGTATTGTACCCATTGATGAAGGACGGAAACGTTGGAATGGATGTTAAAGATAATCTTCGAAAGTATACTGACCCCGACGCTGCTGTACGGACCCAAACGTGGACTACTACGAGAAGAGAGGAGAACCAAGAATACATGCAGCAGGGAAATGAGAGCTCTGAGAACAATGGCTGGAAGAAGCAGAAGAGACAAAATAAGGAACGAAGTAACCAGAGAAGATGTAGGAGTGAAGAAGATTATACTGAGAAGATGGATGTGGGAAGATTGAGATGGTAGGGGGCATCTGGAGAAGATGCAGCCGAACAGAATGCCGAAAAGAAGATGGGAGTGGACACCGGAAGGAAGAAAACCGAGGGGTAGACCGAAGAAGAGATGGACCGAATAGGTGGAGGATTCTCTAAAAAGATGCCAGCTGCAGACAATGAGATGGTTGAAGAGAAGAGGAGTGGTCCAGGAAAGGGATGTCTGGAGGAAGACCCCTTCCTGGGAGAGGAAGTAAGAAGTAACTATATATATATATATATATATATATATATATATATATATATATATATATATATATATATATATATATATATTTATTTATATATATATATATATAACTATGCTGCTATATATATATATATATATATATATGATTATGTAACAAAGCGTTTGTAGAGTAGAGGATGAACTTCCTGAGCACTGGAGAAGGGCAGTGATAGTAGTACCCTTTTATAAGGATAAGGGAGATAAGGTGAACTGTGAAAACTATAGAGGAATTAGTCTATTGAGTGTTATAGAGGGGATAGATGCTGGTATTTTCGTTGAAAGAGTACTTTGAGTGACTGAGGAGGTTGATCGCTGAAGAACAAGGTGCATTTAGAAGTGGAAGAGGATTTGTAGATCAAATTTTTACATTGAAACAAATGAGTTGGAAAATGAGAGAAAAGAATAGGAAACTGTATTTAGATTTTATTGATTTACAACAGACGTATGACAGGATTAATAGGGAAGCTCTGTGGCAGGTGTTGATGATATACGGCGGTGGTTTTAGGCTTCTGAATGAATTTAAAGTATGCATGTTGATAGTGAAGCGTGTGATGAATGTTGAAAGTGAAGCGTGTGTAAGAGTAAATGAAGTGGAGAGTGAATGGTTTAAAATTAATAGCGGAGTGAAGCATGGATGTGTTAAATCTTCATGGTTATTTAATTTATATATGGATGGGGTGATGAAAGATTTTAAGGTAAGGATGACAGGGTAGAGTGTTCGACTGATGGAAAAATATAGAAAGTGGAGTTTGCCTTTCTTATTGTAAGCAGATGGTTTATTTTTATGTGATAGACCTGAAATAAGTTTAAGAAGATTGGTAGAGAGGTTTGGCTGGGTTCGTAAAAGGAGGGGGCTTGAAAATTAATGTAGATAAAAGCAGGTGAAACGAGGTGAATGTGGTAGGTGAGGAGAGTCCAAAGTGTGAAATCATGTTTGATAGCAAACTACTGGAACAAGTATCTGAATTTAAATATCTAGGCTAAATACCGAGGCAATGGCTAGTTCAAGTCAAACCAACCACTAGCCGAGAGAGCTTGTGATGCTCTCTTCGGTAAGTGTTTGGAAGGAATGTATTGACGTGATGAACCTTGAACTGCCACCAGTCAATGTTTTAGTGGCTGCAAACATTCATCTCCAGTGGTTAGAATGTTCAAAAACTGTTTCGTAAGAACGGAGCCCTAATTTGATCAATGTAGGACCTCATACGGTAAACATCACATGAGAAAAGATAGAATGCCTAGTCCGGAAAATGAAGACCGCTAACAAAAAAACAAGTGTCTTGAATAGGTAGTAAATCAATGGAAGTTGAGAAAAAAAAGGGAAAAAGAAGTGTGTTCAGACTTTGTCGGTAGAGAACAGGAATGAATGAATGTTGAAGCAAAGTCTGGGTCAGAGATTTGGATAGAGAAGGAATGAAAATGGGCGGGAAATCGAGTCAATCGGGTCCTCCTCAAGGGAAAAAGTATGGCACTAGATGGTTAAGAACAAAAGTCTTCAATGTAAAAAAAAATAGTTTCGCAAATAGGAGAAGCTAGATTAAGGAGAGTCATCGAGAGTGGGAGAAGTAAATAGACAAAATGAAGTGTAATACTCAAGTGTTAACATCTGAAACCATTGCACGGACAAACAATCTTCTATAAGAAATCTGGAATGGTTTCGAGGCCAGAAGGAAGAAGATACCGGTCTCAGTAACTAGGCGAGCGTTCTTCCTGGGAATAGGAAAAGATAAACATATAACTTTTTGAGGATAAAACCGATGTACCAATATCAGTTAATGCAAAAATCAGTGTAGATGACACAATGGTAGAAAATGAAAAAAATATTAATTAATTTTTTATTTCCTAAAAATGCGTTTTGAAAAGAATTTCTTTATTTATAGTTTTTTATATATATTCAAACTAAGGCTGCTGTTTCGGAATCGAAGTCTAGAATTTCGAAATCGTAATAAGAGCCTGGAGTCTCGGAATCGGAATCAAATTTGAAAGTATTTTTATTCAGAAGTAATCGGAATACGAATAAGAATATCTTCAATACATTCTAATAGCAGAAATTGGAATTGGAATCGAAACCAGAGTCCTAACAGGAATTGTAGTCGGAATCGGAATCGGAGACAAAACGGGAACCTGGGTTAGAGCTCTAGATAGAAATTTGAATCCGGAGTGCAGAAGAATCGAATTTGGAGTCAGAAAGGACCCGGAATCTAATAAAAATGTGTTGGGGAACTTGTAGTCGGAATCGGAATCGGAGACAGAACAGGAACCGGAGCTCTAATAAAAATTTGAACCGGTGCCAGAATCGGAATTGGAGTCAGAACAGGACCGGAGATCTAATAAAAAATTGAACATGTGCCAGAATCGAAATCGGAGTCAGAACCGGAACCGGAGCTCTAATAAAAATTTGAACCAGGTGCAGAATCGGAATCGAATCAAAACTTGAACCGGAATCAGATTATCTTCTAAATTTTTTTACATCCTATTTTCCTAATTTGACTTTTCAAATTAGGTAATTGTGGAGTTCGTTGAGTACAAATAAGGTGGATAGTGTATGGAAACTATAAACATTTAATGTACAAATATTGTATGTTTTTAATTGATTTTCGCACATTTTATGTGTATAGTTTAAATAAAAATATAAAAAAAAAATATAACTTCGCTCGTGTAGGAAAGAAGAAACATTTCCGATATTTTTTTTTTCCTGTTATCGATACATCGATAGCATTATTATATTTTCGGCAATCGATATTTTTTTGCTTAAGATGCTATAAAAAAATTAACAAAATTAATATATATATATATATATATATATTATATATATAAATATTAGTGGATACCTGTTGAATCATATTTACTATACATATATATATATATATATATATATATATATATATATATTTATATTATATATATTTTATTATATAATATATATATATATATTATACTTTATAAACATATTATAAATATTTATATATATATATATCATATATATATATATATATATATATATATATATTATATATATTATATATATAAATATTATATATACTATATATATAAATTACATCTTACATCCTCTCCCAGTCAAGCTCACGAGACTGTCAGTGGGGCCAACCTCCGCTTCCATCTTGTCCTATCCATCACGATCCCATCCGCCATCAGCTCATCCATTGCAAGCATCCGGTGTCTCCTTAATGAATCTTCCACTGTGTCTCTCCATCTCTTCCGCGGTCTTCCTTTCGGCCTCACTCCCTCCGGTCTCCACCTCCAACTGGCAACTCTCTCTTCCTGCATCCTCTCCAGGTGTCCCCACCATCTTAGTCTGGTTGCATCCACTTTATTCATCATGGTTTCACACCCACGCTCTCCCTCACTTGTCTCGTTTCTCACTCTGTCCCTTCTCGTCTTTCCAATCATCGTCCTCAACACATTCATCTCCGCTGCCTGAATTCTACTCTCCTCTCTCCCTGTCATGCTCCATGTCTCTGCCCCATACAACAGTATTGGTGTCAACACTCCCTCGTATATTGCTCTCTTCACCTCTTTGTTCATATATTTATCTTTTAAGATAGGGTATACTGCTCTTACAGTCCTGCCATACTGCTCAACCCTACTCTTTAATTTCGCTTTTGTACACCCCTCTTCTCTTCAAATGTGGTTTCTGGTATTTTATATCTGTCACATTTTTTAATGATTCTCTCTACCGTTCTCCTCCACTAATCAACTCACCTCTCCTCCTCCCTCTTACTACTATTAGGTCTGGTTTTCTCCGCAATTCATATTTATCCAGCTTCTCCTCAATTTTTCTGCGAAACACAGCACAATTTGCCTCAACCTCTCACCATCTCCACTCAACACGCCAAATCATCTGCGTATGCCATGATGTCTCCGTCAATCTCCTCTAAAACTCTCCTTTACATTTCTTATGACTGTGTCAATATGCTATATAACAGTTATGGCGACAACACACTACCCTGCATTACTCCAGTTTTTACCTCAAACAATTCCTCGTTTTTATATATATCCTGTTCTTACCTTATTTATGCTATTCACGTATTTACCTTCTTAACTGCCTTTATTAGTCTGTTCCAACTTCATAATACCACTCCCACTCTCCACAGCTTCTCCTGGGCTAAGAATCAAAATGTTTCCTTCAGTCTATAAAGGCGATATATGCTTCTTCATTGTACTTCCCATGTCTTGTTCCTGTATCATTCTCCATCGCGGAACATTAAATCTGTATGCTTCTGCCACCTTTATACCCATACTGCTCTTCACCTATCTCGGCTCTATTTGTTTGATCTTAATTTCTTTCTAATACTTCTTTCATATAACTTCGCCATGTAATCCATCAGTGAGATTCCTCTATAATTTTTACATTCCTGCGTCCCCCTTACCTTTTATAAATGGGATACTATTATGACCTTCCCACCTCCGGCACTCTAACTCTCGCACCACACATGTTTCAGAAATCTCCAGCATCAAGGCTTTCTCCAGCTCCCTCTCCTCCCTCCTTCAGCAACTCAATATGCTATCCCATCTCACCCAGGAGTTTTTCCGTGCTCTTCATTTTCCTAA
>JABUQX010089830.1:12500-17352 GCA_015478945.1 Trachelipus rathkii
AGAGGGTATAGTACCTAAGGATTGGAGGAGAGCAGTAATAGTATTCTT
This sequence comes from Trachelipus rathkii, assembly GCA_015478945.1. NCBI lineage: Eukaryota > Metazoa > Arthropoda > Malacostraca > Isopoda > Trachelipodidae > Trachelipus > Trachelipus rathkii. The sequence goes on from JABUQX010089830.1 coordinate 12,549, forward strand.
ATATAAAGGTAAGGGAGATAAGGGGAACAGTTGGAACTATAGGCGAATTAGTTTATGGAGTGTTGTTATAGGGAAGATAGTGCGTCGAGAGACTGATTAGCGAAGAACAAAGTGCAGTTTAGAAGTAATAGAGGATGTGTAGGTCAAATTTTTAAATTGAAACAAAAAGTAAGCAATATAGTAATAAAAATTTCTGTTATTCAAAGAGTGAGGTTCTGGACTCGAATCAGTTTCTGCTGGAACTTTTCTGTAACTAAATATAAAGTAAGACGGTGCGTTTTTCCTTCCAAGCGTCTATAAGTCCAGGCGCTAATCATGAAATACAGAAAGGATTGGTCATCTCAACGATATTGGACAAAGAGAGAATAAGAAGAAATTGAGGCTTAGGTTCTTCATTTGGGGGACGAGATGATGAATTGAGATTATAAGATGATAGTTATAAGGTGTGAAAGAGTAAATGGAGTTGAAATTGAACCTTTTAATAGCGGCTGAGGCCGGGATGTATGTCTCCTTCGTTATTTTTTTTTCTACCTAATCGATCAACCAATCAATTTCAGGAGTATTTTTTTTAAAATTTCAAAAAATTTCTAAATTTATCTACATCTTTTTAAAAATTTGTTACAAACAAAAAACAAAACAAGCTGGCAGTTAACAAAAAAAATTTACTACTCGATAAAAATGTGTATCTTCCTATACTACATAAGCCTGAAACTTCATTTTGTTATCACATTAACCGCAAAACCCATCTACCAATTTTTCATCTTTCAAATAAAGAAAAAGTAGCGAACTCGCCTTGATCTCCTTCCCATTCGTACTGAAGATCTGGGGTCAAAATGGCATGCAAAAAAATTACAAAAGACAGAACACCCGCAACCCCACCGAAGGTTTTATTTTGGTCAGAAAAAACCACCAACAATATTATTATATAATATATATATATAGGTATATATTATATATAATATATATATTATATATATATATATATATAATATAGTATAGTATAATATATAATATATATATATATATAATTATATATATATATATATATATTATATATATATATATATATAATATAATATATATATATATATAGGTAAATAAGCTAGAATTACAATAAAAAAAACTGTCTTTTGGTGAGAGATGTTATATCTTGTGGGGTTTTAGCCTGTTCCTATGTGGAATATTCCCATAAGATCCTATAGATTACTACAATCTAGTGGAGAAGGTTTAAGTAAATTATTGTGACTTCTTATAGGTAGAGAACTTAATTTCCTACAAGTTCCTTGTAGGATTCTTTTGCTTACTTATTCCCATTAGTAAAAAATGTTCATTGGTTTCTTTGTAAGATTAATGGGTTCTTTTTGTCAAGCTATGAAAACTACTTGTTATTTGGTTACGATAAGTAGTTCTATAGTTTGAAATATGGCCTCATTAATCTTACAGAGAAACCTATGGACATTTTTTTTATGGGTAGTTTGATTGTTTGCTTGCACTCACATACACACACACGACATCGATATGGAAATATTTAAAAATCATTTATTTTTTTTTATTTCCAACCATAACCATATGATCTCAGCGACTTTGGAAATATGTATATGAAAGAAAATAAAAAGTTTAGTTATTAAAATTATCCTAGCTCACCACTAATGTTATACTTTTCCATTAATTCTTTGGAATTAAGTGATGCAAATATTTTTTTTTTGATGAAAAGTACCTTACATACGTGTAATTCAAAACAGACTATGGCAGTATACTAATGTATCTTGACCTTGCATTTTGTAAATTGTGCCAAAATTTCATGCTTAGGTACTGACTGTTGTAAAATTTAATTACAAAGACCTAGAATTTTGCATAGATATTATATATATATAATATATATTATAATATATATATATATATATATAATATATATTAATATATCATCATCATCATCACCACCTTCTTCTCCATGCACCGGAAACAGAAGTAGTAGAAAATACAACGCAAGTCCGGAAAAGAAGCCAGCTTCCCCGCCACCTTTATACCTTTAGTGAGAACTCATCGCAGACAAAATCCCACCCTACCAGCTTCACGGGACAGGCACGGAACCATCACTATCACCCCCTACGGCGGCTTGGTCGTCAATGTGGGGTTCATCTTGCCCCAGGTGGGCACAACCATACCCCCTCAAACAACCTCGCCATTTACTATTATGCACCTTTCTTTCTGCCTCTGCCAAACTCACATTTTCTCTCCTCCCAGCATTCCTTTACTGTAACTCAATTCATTTTTCTTTGGTCTCCAGCCGATCGATTCCAACACACGCAACCACTATACATCCGCCTTAACAACCGACTATCATCCATCCTTTCCACATGACGAAACCATCTCAATTTACTTTCATTGAGATGGTTTCGTCATGTGGAAAGGATGGATGATAGTCGGTTGGTTAAGCGGATGTATAGTGGTTGCGTGTGTTGGGAATCGATCGGCTGTGGAGACCAAAGAAAAAGTGAATTGAATTAGTAAAGGAATGCCTGGAGGAGAGAAATGTGAGTTTGGCAGAGGCGAGAAGAAAGGTGAATATAGAAATGGTGGGGTTTTTGTGAGGGGGGATGTTGTGGGCCCTGGGCCAAGGGATGAACCCCATATTGACGACAAGCCGTAGTGAGGGCCCATCGCTGTCCCGTGAAGCTCTAGGGTGGATTTTATCTGTCGATGAGTTCTCACTAAAAGATATAAAGGGGGCGGGAAGGCTGGGCTTTCTTTTCGACTTGCGTTGTACACCACACAATTCCATAATGCGTTCATTTCCCATTTTATCAATTCTCACGCCTAACACACCCCTAAGATTGTTCATCTCAACACATTGTATTTTAGATCTATACCTCTTATTCCAGACCATAGTTTCACTTATATACATTAACACGGGTAACAACAAACCCTTATGCAAGACCCTAGCTCACTTAAGACTTAGTCCTTTAATTCACCACGATTTTTAATTGACCAGCCACCTTCTGCATTCCGCAACTTTCCTATCACTCTCATCAATCCGTTCCTTTATCATTCAACATATATCCTAAATATTTAAACTCAGACACTTGTTCCAGCTGCTCACCATCTAACATAACTTCCCAACGAAGACTGTCTTCACTCACAATCATAACCTTACTCTTATCTACGTTTACTTTCAAACCTCTCCTTTCACAAACCCTGCCAAATCTCTCTACCAACCTTCTCAAAGTTCTCTTCAGATTCGCCACACAACAAAATCATCCGCATATAGATAGGTAGGACACCCCTCACTCTCTTTCATTCTCTATCATCCTAACTCATTAAAACACCATCTCCTGCCACCCCCCTCTAATTCTTTCATAACCCCATCCATTCACAATTTATAACCAAGGAGACAAACACATCTGCCTCACTCCGCTATTAATATTAAACCAATCACTTCGACTCCATTTAATTCTTACATACGCTTCAACTATCTTCAACATACTTTTGATTCTATTCAGAAGCTAACCACAACACCATATATCACTAACACTGCCCATAGAGGCTCCTATTTCCTATCAGACGCTGTTACCATTCATAAAACTTTAAATACAATTTATTCTTCTCCTCATCTTTCTAAATCATTTTTTCAATGTAAAAGATTTGATTTACACATCCTCTGCACTTCTAACGAACCTTGTTCTTTCACCAATCAGTCCTTCAATCACTCGACGCACTCTTTCGAGTCAAAATACCACATATATCTTCCCTAACACTCGATAACCTAATTCCCCCTATAATTCCTACAGTATGAGAGTCGGCGACTCTAATAAGGGTACTATTACTGCCTCCTCCAATCCCTCGAACTATATCCTCCAAACGCTTTTTGTTAAACACTTCCAAGATCCATCAATTCACGGGAAATTTTCCTTCGCTTCCGTTCTTCGATCATTTCAACCAGTTACTTCATCTATACCTGCAGATTACCATTCTTCAACTTCTACCTACCATTACCTCCTCCTACTAATGACCTTAATTTCCCAAAATACCTATTTTCTGCCCCATCAAACCCATACACATTCACTAACACCTCCTCATACTCCAATGTTATGAAGATTTTTTAAGTGTTTCCTCCACAGAGCAGGATTAAGAATGTGGGTGACCCTTGGCCCATTTTTGTGGGAGACCCATTGTTTCAAAGGGGGGGGGGAGCAATATGTAATTCAAAACACGAAATGAAATGAACAGAAGGTGTTCTTACCAAATTTATTTACGCAGAGAAATTCAGTTAAAATAATTTAATTTAAATCAGAGAATGGATGGGGTTATAACCACTACAGTCCAGACACTTTTCTCGATTTTTGGGCTGCAAAGTCGTTGATGATGTCACTGAAGTCCAGTTCACGCAGTATATCTGACTCGATGCTAATGATAGCCAGATTTACAAGTCGTTTCTGCTTCATGGATGATCATAATCGGTTCTCAATTAATTTGAGTTTTGAGAAGGAGCGCTCGCCACTACAGTTTGATACCATCAAAATAAGGTATATCCGTAGAACTATCTTAATGTTTGGGAAAGTGTCCTGCACACCCTTGTCTATGATAAGTCTGTACAGGAAAAGCTCAGTTCTGATATCTTTTGACTCTTCGTCTGTGAAGATTTTGGGAAATGTTACAAAATGACACAGTTCATCAATTAATGTAATGTCCAAGTCATCTGGATAAGACCTGACGACGAGTTGCTCTGTTGCAGCCTGAAGCTCGTCTGAAGACAGTTCTTTCAGATGGCTAAAAAAGTTAAATTTGCTTGATATCTGTTTAAATG
>JABUQX010089831.1:10000-13947 GCA_015478945.1 Trachelipus rathkii
AATAATAATAATAATAATAATAATAATAATAATAATAATAATAATAATAATAATAATAATAATAATAATAATAATAATCATAATAATAATAATAATAATAATTAATAATAATAAAAATAATAATAATAATAATAATAATAATTTTAATAATTTTAATAATTTTAATAATTTTAATAATTTTAATAATTTTAATAATTTTAATAATTTTTAATAATTTTAATTTTAATTTTAATAATTTAATAATTTTTTAATAATTTTAATAATTTTAATAATTTTTAATAATTTAATAATTATAATAATAATAATAATAATAATAATAATAATAATAATAATAATAATAATAATAATAATAATAATAATAATAATAATAATAATAATAATAATAATATATAATTGGAGAAGAAATTTAAGATAACAACTGCGTCGATAAAGAAAAAAATGAATGAAGAATATAATTGAATGACATATCATTTCTTTGTTAGAAAGTGAATTGCCATTTTACTGAATGGCATTGCCAGAATATACAATTCTAATTGAAAAAAAAAGAGAAATACTCTGTTTCAATTTGAAACGCAAATTAAAAGATTTTGAAAGATATTTTGAAATGGATTAATTTTAAGCAATGAAAGAGAGAGAGGATTAAGAAAACATACAATAAAAATATTAATTTAAATAAGATAAGTAACAAAAAAAATAGGTTAGGAAAAATTCTTCACAAGAGATGGAAGAAATACTAAAGATATTCCAGGATGACAGAAAAATGAAGATTCTTTAACCATTATAATTAATTGATCAAAAAATGGGACATGATAATGAGAGAGAGAGAGAGAGAGAGAGAGAGAGAGAGAGAGAGAGAGAGAGAGAGAGAGAGAGAGAGAGAGAGAGAGAGAGAGAGAGAGAGAGAGAGAGAGAGAAAGAGAAAGAGAAAAGAGAAAGAGAGAGAGAGAGAGAGAGAGAGAGAGAGAGAGAGAGAGAGAGAGAGAGAGAGAGAGAGAGAGAGAGAGAGAGAGAGAGAGAGAGAGATAATGTTAACAAAGGGCATGGGGCAAATGATAAGTTTATGTAAATTTTTGGTTAGTTAAATGTGAAATCTAAACAAGGCTTTTTAACACTATAAACAATTAAAAATTACTGAAATTAACTATCAAACAATGTTCTTAAGTCGTACTTAAGTTATATTTAAATAAAGTAATTATAATAAATAAATAATAATCAAATTACATACCGTGGTTACTTAGATATACATATGGAGTTCCGTTATTAATGCCGCAGAGACCCCAAAAATGATTTCTACCTAGTTGCCACTCCTCGCCAGAGCATCCATATGGGTTAGTATGCTTAAGGTTGGGTTAGTTAAGTTAGTTGCTTATATTGTATATATAAATCTTCATTACAAAACTTTCATGCAATAGATGTTGTAAGGTTGGTTGCTGCCATAGTTGCTAGTTACATATATTAATATTATTATTATTATATTATTATATATTACATATATATTGTTATTATTATATTACTATTAGTAATTATTAGTTAGCATATTATATACAGCATATTATTATTGTTAAATATCAGGTTATATAAGAAAGATATATGTTGTATATTACATGCTATATTGTATATTATATTAAGTTATTTATTACATATATATATATATACAATATTATTCTTACTTATTATTATTATAAGAAATATATATATATATAGAGAGAGAGAGAGAGAGAGAGAGAGAGAGAGAGAGAGAGAGAGAGAGAGAGAGAGAGAGAGAACATTCATGAAGAGGATGTCTACCGTGGCTCAGCGGTAGCTCGCAGAGTCGAAAGGTATAAGGACTGGGTTCGATATCTTGTCCCAATCCTAGGTAGCAACTACCTTGAGAAGTTCACTTAATTGAATGTGGCTATGCCCGTAAGGTGTGAGCTTAAATTATAAATAAAAGCCTCTTTCATGGAATAATGTTAGTTTGCATAACTCACGTGTCTGAAGAAGCGGATTCGATTCCACAATGCTTCTGAATAATTAAAAAAGAAAAAAGTATTATTATATAAAATTTATCTTTGAAACAAGAAGAGAGAATATTTATTTTTATATAAAATTTTTCTTTGAAACAAGAAGAGAGAAAATTTATTATTATATAAAAAATTTTTGGAAAGAGAAATTATATTCCAAAAATTTTTCTTTGAAACCAAAAAAGAAAATTTATTATTCTATAAAAAAAATTCTTGGAAGTAAAAAAAAAATTATCTATTAAAATTTTCCTTGAAACAAAAAAAAGTTTATTTAATTTTTTACTGAATCAAAAAACTATTTTATTATTTTATTCCATATAGAAAGATTAAATGCAAGCATAGTCGAAATTAGTTGTGGTATCTAATTATATTCAGGTAACTCTTATTAAGAGTGGTAAATTATCTCTAAATGTGAATTTATGTTTTATAAAGTTTTTTAAAATTTTGTTTAATATTTAAAATATAAATAAACGAAAATAAATTTATAAATGAGGTTATACGGCAAGATTTATTTTCAGATTTCATTATTTATTGCACTATTGTATTCTGAAACTAAAATAATTTCTATTCTACAAGTAAAATAATAATTTCTATTTTGAAATAAAAATAATAATTTCTATTCTAAAAGATAAATAATAATTTCAGGAATACGTTGTTTTTTATTTGCTATTGTATTGCATAATAGATGAAACAGAACACTAAAATCTTGAAAAATATAGAAATTATTTTTACCAAAACATATTCATCATCAATCAAAATCTTTAAAAATTTGACATGCAATCTTAATACTTTATATAATTAAGAGACAATTCTAACACTTTAAGCAGAATAAAATATTATTAAAATGAAACTCTTTCAAAAAATGTAGAAAAATTATTTCTGGTAAATTTTAACCAAAACTTCCATAAATAATAAAATTCAAATTAATTAAAATTGAAATAAAATTACCATAACTATTCCATGCATAAATTTTAGGCCATGTATTATGATATACTTGCATATATGTATGTGTTTGCTTTTGCATCATATATATATATATATATATATATATATATATATATTATAGTTGATGATATAATATAGTATATATATATAGTATTTTTTTTTTTTATCGCATATATATATATATATATATATATATATATATATATATATATATATATATATATATATATATAATGTTAAATATTGAATAATATATCTAAATTATATAAGATGTTAAATACAAATTTTCTATCGAGGAAGTATAATTTACTAAAGTGCTTTCTCTCTGGGGATTGAACCACCGCTTGTTATGGAATGAGGACAATATACCCGATGAACTTTATGTTCTTTCTTTAACATCTTATTTAATTGCGATTATTATGCAATATTAACATCTTAAAATATAAAGAACGGGATAGGACAGGCTGGACATCTGGTGATGTCGCCTTGACGGGAGCTTGGTTGCTTTAAAAACTGTTCTTCAAAGAAAAACATGGGTTGGAGGATAGCTCAGTCGTAAAGCATCGGGTATATTGTCCTCATTCGCAACAAGCGGTGGTTCAATCCCAGAGAAGGCAGTAAATTCTTTACCTTCCCATTAGGTTTTTTCTTTATCTTATATATATATATATATATATATATATTATATATATATATATATATATATATATATATATATATATATATATATATATATATATATATATATATATATATATAGTTATATATATATTTATATATATATATATATATATATATATATATATATAGAAAGATATATGTTATATCTATATGTATATATATATATATCTATATATTATTATATATATATATATATATATATATATATATATATATATATATAAATATATGCATATTTATATATGAAGGAACGTTAAAGCATTTCAATGATAAATGCGAAACGACAACGTAACTGAAATTGAACGAAGCAATATC
>JABUQX010089832.1:0-13501 GCA_015478945.1 Trachelipus rathkii
CTTAGGTATCCAGCGGTCCGATTCCAGCACACTCCACCACTATACACTCCGCTTGAACCAACCGACTATCTAATCAATCCTTTTCTCACAAGTGACCGAACCCGATATCCTCACAACGTGACTTCTTTACCATTGTATTTTCAATCTCCAATTTGCAGATCCTCTGTTGCTTCTACGACAGACGCATAGCGAACACAACTCTCTAATACTTCGACAGGTCAATTATTTAATGCAATGTGCTTCGTCACACGGCGTAACACCCCCTAAAGATTGGTCCCACTAAAGGCATTAGCAGACTTTACTAGATTCTTGAGTGTCTAATCCTTATTACCAGACCAATGCAGATTCTCAAGCTAGCGCTGATAGCATGTAACACAGTGTAAAACAATACATCATGAAAGACCTCGCTTAGTGAGTGTCTATCAAGACTTAGTGCCCTTTTACACGTGCGCATCACTAACGATTTAATTGCCACTACTGAGACCTACCTGTCCCTGCTGCAGTTTCACCAACTTTCCTACTAGCACTCTTGCAGTCATGCCGTGTTCTCGTCATCGTTTGGCAAGGTAGCTCGCATGATCAGGTGGTGCGAAGTCAGCTTGTTCTACAATATTCAAACTCAGGACACTTTCGGTTACCAGCTTTGTTCACCATCTAACATAACTGTCACCCCGAGGACTGGAATCCTCACATCGACGGAACCATAATCTTATACTGGCTGTATCTACGCCTTGACTCGTTCAGACCCCTCCTTGGTTGACACATCAGCTGCCCAATCTTCGTTTCAGTTATGACATAGGTTGGGACTATTGTACGTGCGAAAGCTCTCCTGTATCTTAGGAATTTCGACTCGAGGACTATACACTAGAACATAATCCTTAGACGGACAGTTTCCGCGCTGGATATAATAATTGAGGGCAGCCCTCAATTGAATGCATTGCGCTTGCCATCAGGTCTGCACATGCAATTCGCTATGAGACACAATTCTCCTGGGCCGAGACAGGCGACATTGGGTAAGACCCATCTCGTCTAAGTTCCTTTGCATGGAGAAGCCGTGCCTATGCCATATACCAGACAATTGAATAACCCCAAAGAGATGACTATACTATGGGTATACCGAGCCTGCAATCCCGCTTTCATTAATTAGGCGCTTAGCTAGGATGTCAGAAAATGTATAGTAGGTACTATCAGGATCATTTATGATAGGTATGATATTAGTATATATTGAGTATATATATACATTTATATAGATGACAGGTGTATACGATGAGTATAGGTATATAGTAGTTGTTGAGCTCGTGATTGTTAGTGGAATACTATATAATTAGTATATATATATATTACCTTATAGTATAATATCATCTTATAATATATATATATATAGTATATAAGTATACGTACTAGTATTATAATAGTATATATTACTATATATAGTAATAGTATATAGTATATATATATATATAGATATATATATATAGATATATATTAGTATAGGTCTTATGTACAGTTATATATAGTATATAACATTAAGCAGTTATCGAGTAGTCTATATAGTATATATATAGTCGTATATAGTATATATATAGCGTATTTATGGATTTAATATATATATATCATACTGTGATTATATATAATACGCGTAGTACTATACGTATATAAAAAATATATATTGATAATATAATAGTCTAGTATAGTCATATAAGTAGTGTATTAATAGTACTATACAGTATATCTCTTATTCTCTGATATAGGTTATAGTAATTGACGGCTGTACTGAAGGGGGATATATTTTTATACTTAGGTATTTTCTGGACTTGTCTTATGATGTGTATATTACTTATAGTTAGATATAACTATGATGGATATATATAGTGTCATATTTGTGATATATAGGTAATATATAGTAGTATCTATATGGTGTGATATATTATATTATAGATGTATATATATAGTATTAGTATGTAATATATATATATAGTATAGTATATATAGGTCGTATATGTATATTATTACTGTATGATTATGTGCTGGGGGATGCGAAAAGTATTTAGATAAGTATATCGTGATTTTAACTTTTTAAGATACACTTGAGGATGGAAGAGTAATTTACACCGATGTAATGCTTGGTGCCGTTGCTTAGTGTTTATAGATAAAGAATGGTTGAAAAATTATTTGCGATTGACTACTATGTGGACCGTTTTATAGGTGTCGGATTTGACGTTTGTTTCCGAGAACTCTGAAATATATTGTTGTATATGTAGAATGTGGTGTGCGGGCGGCCATTCGTGCAAATCTTGTATATGTCGTTTTACGCTGGGAGCTGTGAGCTATTAATTGACAGCCGATGCCAATATTTATGTCAGGTCATTCTTGGGCAATAGTAGATTTCATTCGATGAGCAAGTCGAGCGAGTGGGTCATATGATGTACTGTCTTTGAATGGTATGGTCTTTCAGAATGCGAAAGGCATCGTCAAAAAAACAAAGTTGAAACCTAAGCGATATGCAACTTTAGTCGCTGCTGAAGCATTTCTTTTCATACTTATACCATGCGCTTAGAGCTGAGCCAGCAGTCGAAGCTTTTGAAAATATTGTGAACTGCTGGAGTCGGGAGTCGAAATGTTTTTGTTGGTTTGAAGTGGGCTGGAGTCCGAGTCGGAAGAAATATTTGTTTATGTTAGGTCGGAGTCGGAATCGGAGTCGAAAATCCAAATTTGAATTTAAGGAGTCGGAGTCGGTCGAAAAATTTATTTTACGACTCCGCAGCCCTGCATTAAACAGCTGCGTTGTTACACATGATAAGTAAACAACATCATTTTGCATAGTGCGAGGCAAGGAACGTTATCTTGGCTGTAATATTACTCGGATATAATTGGATATAATTCCGTAAAAACATTTAAGTTAGACTGTTCAAATTCCTCCTCTGCCATGTTTTCATTGTGCTACCAGTTTAACAACATCTAATTCACAAGTCTCAGATTAACGATGTAGACATGCAGTTCAGACCATGATTCCTCCCCAACCTCGTGTTTAAAACAAGACGTATAATACAACGTGGCAATAGGCTTTTCCTTTACCTCGTTGAATGTACTGAAGACAGTGCTGTTCAAAAAACTGTCAAGAAGCAAAAGATTTTGTTACATCTTCTTGGTGTATGATGTGGAATTCAAAATTAAAGGTCCTCGTAACTAGTCTATATGAAAAACAGATGATTGTTTTCATATTTCTATGTTAGATTCATCCAACCACATTACTTCCTACCCAATCATCGAAGATGCCATTCTTATATTTTAAACTAAATAGGGAAGACCCCTTCCTACGGTTCTTGTAGAATGAATGACGTTATTCTACAGAAATAACGAGAGTAATATTTTACAAAAAAATCTTTCTTCCCAATAGTTTCGGAAAGAATAATTTTCTAAAAATACTCTTCTCTCCTTCAATGTAGCTACTGATTTTCGTATACTTAACGATTTATTATCAAATAAAATGAACCTTTGCGAGTGCTGTATACAAAATTACCCAAATATATTTCCATTAATTTTTATATTTTAGTCATCCTTTCTAGTATTTACAAAATAAAAACTTAAATGTCACGCTCTAACATTCTACATCACAAACATCACTATCTAACTTGTCCAAGACAAACTGACGTATTCAAACTGTAATCTGTTAATTGTCTGCAAATTCCCCACTGATACTGTTTAATCATTTCTTGGAATATCAAGGCCACTACTAAACAGTTTCTTCGAAATTCATTAATTAATAGTAAGTATATATTATATATATATATATATATATATATATATCTTATTATATATTAATATATATTATACTATTATATATATATATATATATATATATATATAATATATAATATAATAATATATATATATACTATATATATATATATGTATATCTATATATTATATATATATATATATATTATATATACTCATATATATATTATTATAGTATATTATATATATTTATATAGTATATATAATTATATTATATATATTATTATTCTCAATAGCTAGTTATATATATATATATATATTATATATATCAATGATATATATATATATATACTATATAGACGACACGCAGTATATTTAATATACCAGTATATTTATATACAGTATTATTATCCATACATATATATTTATATATAGTATATTATTTATATATATATGTATATAGTCTATTATATAGTATATATATATATACTAATTATATATATTTATATATATATTAGTATATATATATATATACTATATTATATATAGTAAATATATTGTTTACGTGTTCGAATAAACTATAGTTATATATATATACCTATATATATATAATATATATATTATATAATATTATATATATATATAATATAATATATATATAATTATATATAGCATATAATGATGTATACTGTAGTTAATATATATATATTATATATATATATATATATATATATAGCTAGATATATATATTACTATTTTAATAGTATATATATATATATATATGATAATATATATACAGTGTATATATATATATATTAGATATAGTATATATGATATATTATATATTATATATATATATATATATATATATATAGTATATATATATATATATATATATTATATATATTTATTATATATTATATATATAATATATATATATATATATTATAATTGATATATATATGATATATATATTATATATATATTATATATATATATATATATATTATATATTAGTTATTATTATATATATATATTACATATATATATATATATATATATATATATATATATAATATATATATATATATATATATATATATATATATATATATTATATAATATATATATATATAATGCTGTATATGATATGATATATATATATATTATATATATATATATATATATATATTATATATATATATGCTGTACATATATATATATATATATATATATATATATATATATATATATATATATTTATATATATATATATATATATTATATATATATATTATAATATATATATATATATATACTATATATATATACATATTATTATATTATATATATATATATATATATATATTATATATAGATTATATATTATATATATATATATTATATATATCTGTTATTATAATATAATATATTATATATATATATACTATATATATATATTATATATATAGATATATATATCTAGTATATATATAATATATTAATATATAGTAATATTATATATATATATATGTAATAATATATATATATATATATATATATATATATATATATATAATATATATATATATAATATATATTATATATATATATATATATATATAGTATATATATTATATTATTATGTATATATATATATATATATATATATATATATATATATATATATATATTATATATATATATATATATATATATTATAATATATTATATATAATATATATAGTATATTTATATATCAGTAAATATATACATATATATATATATATATATATATATATATTATCTATATATATATATATAATAGTATATATATATATATACTATATAATAATATATTAATATAATATATATATATTATATATTATATATACATATATATAGTATATAGTATATTATATATATATATATAATATATATATAGTATATTATAGTATATAGTAGTATATATATATATCTATCATAATATTATATATAGCTAAGTATGATATATAGTATTTATTATTAGTATTATAGTATTATAGTATTATAGAATAAGTTATTAGTATGTATATATAGTGTATATATATATATATGCAGGATATAATATTGATATATATATATCATTATACTTAGTATATATATATACATACTATTGTATTATATATATATAATATATATAGTATATATAGTATATTAGTATATATCATAGTACTTATATTAAAATATATATATATCATATATTATATAATAAATATATATATATATAGTATATATAGTGATATATATATATTCGCGAGAAGTGGTATGCGTGGTTATTTTATTTTAAAGAGATTGTTATATAGTGATAATAGGTGAGTAATTTTCTATATATGGGCCCGATATATATAAATTGCCGAATTACTTAATATTTGAAATTATTAGTAATCTTTTTATTGCATTAGAAATTCTGTCTGCTTTTTAAGCAGCAAAATAAAAAATTCACTTCTAGCATTAAAAAAAAATAAAGAAAGTAGTCATTTTTCCAAAGTTTGGGTATAATAGTCTATCAAAAGACATTTAAATATTTTATTATTATTATTATTATTATTATTATTATTATTATTATTATTATTATTCATTATTATTAATTTATTGATTATTATTATTATTATTATTATTATATTATTATTATTATTATTAATTATTATTATTAGTTATTATTATTTATTATAATTTATAGTATTAATTATTATGTATTATTATTATTATTATTATTATTATTATTATTATTATTATTATTATTATTATTATTATTATTATTATTATTATTATTATTATTATTATTATTATTATTTATTATTATTATTATTATTATTATTATTATTATTATTATTATTTTATTGTACTCTTATTATTATTATTATTATTATTATTATTATTATTTTAGTGTACTCTTCGGTTCGATAGTACCATCTTGGCAAATAGTTCTTTCATTCTTCAAACATACGGTATATTTCGTGATATAATTAAACTCAAGGCTCACCTACCAAAATTTTCTAACCTCCAGAAAACCAAGGATTTGCCTTTAGCAACCTTTTTCTTTAAACTCTCACTCAAAACAACTCTGCTGACAGCGATTCGACGAACCAATGGGGTGGTTGAAAATTTTCTTCTTCTAAAGGTTGTCTCCAGCAAACTTCTATGGATTTTAATTAACGCTGAGTCCACTTAGAATGCCGAAAGATGACACTTGAAAACAGTTTTATGATGCTTATTTGGAAAGTTGAAGAAGTTCAATGATAGAATGCTGTGGCCCTGTGAAAGTACTTCAGCGACGGCATTGCTAACAAAGATTTGAATCCAGGTATACGCGAAACAATTTCCATTTTATTATATTACTAAATTATTCGCTACTATTGTTACACTCGTTTGGCGTTGCAACATTCTAGGGAAATGTTATGTAACTCTAGTACTGGTCGTCTTATAAGAACACTTTTATGGGTTCTAAATATATATATATATATATATATATATATATATATACATAATATATATATATAATATATTATATATATAGTATTATATATATATATATAATATTATATAATTATATATATAATAAATTATATAATATATATATATATATATATATATATATATAATATATATATATATTTATATATATAGTATGTATATGAGTTATAACGTGGTACTATATATATATATATATATATATATATATACTTGTGGTACGTGGGCTATATGATAGGTATTAGTATACGTATATGTATTATGGATATATATCTATATAGGTATATTAGTATATATATAGTTATATATATGTATAATATATATATATTAGTATATACTATATACGTCTCTGAGTCTAATTATATATATATTTTATATATACTATATGTATAGTATTATATGATATATAATAACGTGAGTATACTGGTAGTAGGGTTATATATTATAGTATAGTACTATATTATTATATTATATATCATATAATATATATTATATATATATATATATATATTTTTTAATATATATATATATATATTTTATATATATTATATAATATATATATTATAATATATATTTATATATATATATAGTATATATTATTATATATATATATATTATATATACTATGATATATATATACTATATACATTATATATATTATATATATATATTATTATATATATATGATATAGTATATATATAGTATATTTATATATATATATTAGTTATATATATATATAATAGTATATATATATGTGATATTATATATATTATATATATATATAATATTATATATATATATTATATATACTATATATATATATAGTATAATATTATATATCCTTGTGGACGTGTAGGTGCTGAAGATGGCGCATGTCGTGAATCGGCGCCTGCTCTGGCTATGTTGAGATCTATAGTATATATTATGGTATGAGGGGGCTATATACGAATAGTGATGAAACTATATGATGTGGTAGATCTTTGTGGAAGTGCATACAAATAATAGGCTGCTAATGCTTATATATATAACGTACGTTATATATATTAGAGTATGATAGTATATAATATATTATATAACGTTATCGAGCACGTCGTGATTATTGGTAATATCTACATAGATCGTGTGTAAGTAAAGTCGGGTTATATATCGATGTTACGCGTTATAATGTAAGTGTACTAGGTATATATAGTAGTATAGTATATTATAGGTATATATTATATATACAAGGCCGTAGATAGGTTGTTCAGGGAGGTTCAAACCCCACCGAAATTTTATTTAAGCTATCAAAAATTTTTTTGTTGGTTCTAGTCTCTAAATTTTAATTTTTTAATAATATAAAAATAATAGTTAATCAAAACAAATTAAAGAGTATTGTATTATAGAGAAATGATGAAACACATTTGTGGTTGCGTGAGAAGTGCTTTAGGTTCAATTGACTGTTGAAAGTACTAAAGGAGAATCGTCGTAGGTTAGGTAATTGACTAACGAATCGCTGAGTCAGTTGTAATTGTGACTTTCTTGATGGTTTGGCAACAATCATATTTGGTGCTAGAGAAGCAAGTGTATAGAAAGTTTGTATAGGAGGTGTTTTATAGAGGCCGTCCTAAGATATTTAGCAGGCGTTTATATGTTCATTGCTGTTCACATCCATTGTGAAGCTATAACACATTAGACGAAATTTATGGAGGCACAGCGAATGCAAATAGGTATTATTTTAGATTGCCAAGGCGGTCTATTATTTTAATAGAAAAAAAAGTAGAAAAGATTTTCCCCAGACTCAAAATGACAAAACTCAAACGAATGGGCGAAAAAGATTTGGTGGAAAATTACGATGTATTGTTAAGACCAAGATAAATTTTTAAAGAATTTTTTGAAACTTTAGAGTAACTTGAATGAATTAAAGAATATTAAACCATCTCTTCAAAGGAAAAGAGCTCAGAGTATCTTTGAAGATAGGCCGCCAAGGAGAATGCAAAATAGCCCTAAACTTCTATTATTAATGAAGCTTCTTCACTTCGTTTACACTCTTCCATTACAAGTAGGGCTGAAAATGAATCTCATCATAAATAGTGACAACAACTTTAAATCCAATTTCCAACAGTTGAACAATCCTTTGAAAAGATTGTTCAGTTCACTCGAAAATGAAACTCATAAACAGGCGACAACTTCAAGTGAAAACCTTCACAGTGCTTTCTGTTTAATGAAAAAATGCAAAATGCCTCATGAGAATCATTGTAACAAATGAAAAGATAATAGGGCAACATATCTATACAATTTTCTGACTTCTTGATGTTTTTTCAAATACCAGTTTTAGAGAGCAAGTTTCGTGAAGTATATATATACATATATAGTATTGATATATATATTAACTATATATATATATTTATTATATTTAATGTTATTATATATATTATATTAGTAGTGTATATATATTATACTATTTAGGATATAGCTACGTTTTAAATAAATAATAAATGTGATAAAAGAACCAATAGCGTGGCATTATATGAGAAAGTTTCTTAAATAAAGGTACAAAAGTTGGTTTTTGACAAAAGGTGAAGTAATGCTTAACTCGCATTATCCACGGGTCCAATAAAAATAAGTTAAAAAGATTTAAAGTCCAATTGTTGCTAAAACTAATCTATTGAGCATAGCAGATGATGATTGACCTAAGTTTCTTTGCGTGATAAAACAAAATTCTAATTTATCATAGCAGGCTGAACCCCATAACACACAGCACCTATATATTAATATTATATACTATATTATAGTTATATATTATATATATATATATATACTATATATTATCATATATATATATATATATATATATTATACTATACTATACTATATAGATATATATTATTATATATATTATATATATATATTAATAGTATATACTAAGTCGGCGGTAGTCTAGAAATCTTTTTTCGGGAGGGGAGAGGACAAAAATCGTGTTCTTTATATATATATCATATTAATATATATATAATATAGTATATATATATATACTTTATATAATATATATATATATATTACGGGGTAATATATATATGTAGATATATAATATATATATAATTATATATATATTAGGTATATAGTATATATATATATATAGTAGATATATATATATAGTATATATATATACTATACTATATATATATATATATTATATATATATATATATATTATATAGTATATATAATTATATAGGTATATATATAATATAATATATATTGAATTGATATATTATATTGAAGAGTATAGTTTCCATGGTTTCTTAACCTTGGTCAAATACTTTAAGAAAGTGTTTAGTGTCTAAACAAAATTTTCGGGGCCATGGCTCTGGCCCGTAGATAACCGCCCTATATATATATATATAGTATAGTCATAATTATATTATTATAATATATATATATAATTATGTATATATATATATGTATATAGTATATATATATATATATATTATATCATGTATATATATATATATATATATATATATATGATAGGATATACTATATATATATATATATAAAGTAGAGTAGTAAACATATATAATATATTATATATATAATATATATATATATATATATATATATCTTGAGTTCTTGTACAGGACCCACCACGGCCCACAAGGAAGCAGCCATACTGGGTTGAATAATCAAATCAATGGGTGGGTCCTGGCTCATACATATTTTAGATGTCACAAAAAAAATGGATGGCGAAATAAATATTCAGTCAAAAATAAAGTAGAAAGGTAAATAGGAAAATGTCATTATATAATATAAATAGACCTTATATTACATAACAAAATTAAATGTTGTGAAGAATATTCAGTTCTTGGAGATAAGAGAAAATAGTTACTATTAAAACGGGAGAATTCATATAGATAATGGTAAATATTAAAATGGGAGAATTCATATAAGATATGGGACAACCTTTTAGAAGGTGTTATGGATCATAGAGTAGGGAAATGTCGACGGCGAATGGGGTCCAGTTGAGGGCAATTAACGAAGATATGGTGAACAGATTGCGGAGCATGGCGGCGGCAAAATTTGTAAATGGAATGGGGATCCCTAGACATGCAGTGACTATGAGTGATGTTGATGCTGCTAATACGGAGGCATGCAAGTATCACCTCGTGCAAGCGCTTTCGTAGGTGAGAGGAAGACCAATCATCAATGTTCGCCTTTACATTTCTAAGTTTCGCCCTCGCAGATTATTCGCCCAGCATTCCTGCCAGTAAGACCGGAAGTCTTGTCGGAGAGCAGGAAAATAATCAATTGATGGGAGGCAACCTTGTCAAATGGCATCCGAAAGGTACCTAGAACAGCTTCAAGCGAATCTGAATAAATGACATAAGAGTTGTCTTGGTTAAGGAAGAAAATTTGAGAGAGGCCAATCAATATAGCCATTAATTCTGCTGTTAAAATTAAATCACGAGGGGGGAAGGTATGGGAGAGGTTGTTGTCAGGGAAGATAGCAGGTGCACCTACATATTCACCTGTTTTAGAGATGTCAGATAACAATGGAGTAAATTCGCAATGAACTGCGGAATGAGACAAGAATGATGCATCTAACAAGGCAGCTGGGTGGCAAGATTTGGAGAGAGAGGTCAGGACCAGGCAGATGGTGGGAGCAAAGAATAGCCAAAGTGTAAACCCTTCATCATAAAAGAACGGAATCAACTTTTGCAAATGGAAGTTGAGTAAGTTCAGGATATAAACTGTGTTTGCAAATGGCTGGTAAGGAGGATTCTGAGGTAGCTCTCGCAGGATCGGTGTCAGAGCAGACGGTATAGGGGTTTGAAAGCTAAGATAACTTGTGCACATGATGAATTCCCTTCAAAGGAAGAGTGGCATGACTTCGGATTCAACTTCAAGGCTCACCTAGGGGGACGATCGGAAGTCTCCAGTGGAGATACAGATCGCCTCATTTTGGATGGGATCTAACAGGTGCAGCAGAGTTGGGGATCCCTGACTATATACTAAGCAGAAATAATCCACCTTCGATCGGATTATGGCGATGTAGAGACTTAAAAGGGACTTTCGATAAGCACCCCAAGATTTTGAGGAGAGATTACGTAATAGGTTAAGCAAGCGAAGACAAATCTTTTTTCGGAGTTTAATGTGGGGTGCTTATGTTAAGTGGTCATCTAGAATTAATTCTAGAAATTTGACTTGTGAAGTTACAGGAATGGGTGAACCATATAAGGTTAGGTTCGCGGAAAGAAGGTGGCAGGTTCTTCGATTCCCTTTTTTCTTAAAAAGTACTGCTGAGGTTTTGGTGGGTGAGAAATGGAAGTCATGGGAGTTACCCCATTGTGAAATATTTTCATTAGCTAGTTGAAGTTGCTGCTCAAGAAATGAGAGCAAAAGAATGAGAGCAAAAGGAAACATATATACAGGAAGAAGTGTGTGTATCTAAACTTTCATAGGTAGGGAGTCTTGTGTTAAGGTATCACAGGGAAATGGAGGTTAGGAAATCAACAAGGTTCTTAGACTTAGAAGAGGTGACAGAGTTGCCCCATAAGGGTGACGAAGTTTGAAGTTTCCCAGTATAACAACCGAAGTGGGGGCTGCTTAAAAAGGTGGGCTAAGTCAGTCTTAGTAAACTCACAACTGGGAGCCAAGTAGATCGAGCAGACAGTGAGATCGGTGGACAGATGGACACGTTCTGCTACTGCATGAAATCTAGCTTGGAGAGAGACTGGAGAATAATTGATAGACTTATGAATAAGAATTCCTTCGCCTTCTCTGTCATTGTCACCTTTTTCTATAGAAATTTGCAGCGATTTATATTCCAATTGTTGGAAGAAGTCGCCATAACAGAGTTGAAGTTCCTGCAAACATATGCATGTTTATTAGTTGAACAAGTTTTTCAAAATTATAGTAGTAACCACGATAATCCATACAATTATTTCTGTGTGGCTAGGGATAATATTGTAGGTTGATACAGATGAATTAGAAATAGTTGGGCAGATCTTTCTTTTGGCGTACGATTCATCATGATTTATTGCAGACGAGCGGTTATTTGGGTGGAAGTTTTCTATGGTATTTGGTTGAGGGACTTCACTATAAATGCGAAGTAAGTTGAGTTCAACCAAGTCCATGTTATTAAGTGAACTTGGTTGGTCGTTGCAAGAGAAACCAGAGTGCTCATGTTTGGGAATGTTAACGATATCAGTATCTGCCAAGCAAACAAATTCAGAAAAGTGTGGATAATATGGGGGGTTTCCATGGAAACAGA